>CM060957.1:65104709-65297447 GCA_030765055.1 Mantis religiosa | reverse complement strand
CTCTCTTTCTTTCTTTCTCTCTCTTTCTTTCTCTCTCTTTCTTTCTCTCTCTCTTTCTGTCTCTCTCTCTTTCTGTCTGTCTCTCTTTCTGTCTCTCTCTTTCTTTCTTTCTCTCTTTCTTTCTCTCTTTCTTTGTTCTCTCTCTTCTTTATTTCATCATCCAAAATGATGCTCAAACAAGCCCAGAGCCCATAAAGCTTAGTTACCTTACATTCATCTTTGACAATAGTAGAAAACAGATAAATAATTATGCAGGTAACTCAACCTGACCGACATTCGAACACTGCACTTGTTAAATGTGCATCAGACACCTTACCACCAATTCTCCTTGTGATATTCCTTATTACTCGTTTGAGTTTTCAAATAGGAAGGTGTTATTTTTGTTTATATATAAATTCCACACCCATATAAAGAGAATATTTTAAATCATCAAAGTGTAAGCAGCTCTTAAAAATGTTTACTGTCGCTTAAGTTTGCTGCATTGTCTTATTTCATTGTGCATGAAAGCAAATACAGCAAACTTTATAAAGCGGAACTAATTGTAGTTTATCGCATAGTTTCTGTGTGTGTTTTCATCTTTCCCCTTTCAATTTGCAACTGTCTGCATATCAACATCATTTGCTTCACCATACACAGCATTCAAAGCAATGTTATGGCGATGTTTGCAACTCTCGAGCCAACCATTACGCTCTGAAATTTTATTTGCCTAATTTTCTTACTGTCGCTAAAGCTTGAGTACATAGGCTGATGTACTTCATCAGTCTTCTCTTAAGTTAGGATAGAACAGAAGAGTGTGTATAATGATAAAACCCTTAACAGTCACATTTTGCCCGATATATTGACATTCATAAAAGCATAATACAAAGTGAAGATATGATGACTTAATCGTTTATTTCTATTGGTAAAAAAGCTTCCAATAAATACTTAAAGTTTCTTGTAGAATCAAGGCTAAAGAGTGACTCTACGAGATGAGATTTGAGGTAGTTCTAACAACTATGAAATCGTGTTGAAATGAATAGGCTCACGCTTCTTTCCTTGTTCATCATCTTCTCTGAACTTTCGAAAAACAGCTCGAGAACCCTTCAACGAGTTTGAACGCCGGAAGTTGTTATGCAGCTAATATCCACGTGTACAAAGTTCATACAGCTCAAGGGGAGATTATAGGGATTTCTCTGTTAGCTTGTAAATAATATAAAATACATATTAACCAATTTAATTGGCATGCAACATTTGTGACGACCTTACCCATTATCTCAGCCGTCGATGAATCTACTACCGGCTGCCAAATTATGGGTTATATTCCATAAGATATGTTACATACATGGGTTGTAAACAAAGCACCAGTTGAGTTAGATGAAGCATTCAAGGAAGCTAATAGATGAGCAATTGAAATGAATTACCGAATGTTTCAGATGAAGGCTTGATTGGTTTGTGAATCTTCATACTAGAAATTGTAACCATTTAAGTATCATAGCGTCTAACGTCCTAAGTATCAGTAAATTTACGGTATAAAATAATCTTGCTTTAATAACAGGGAAAACGTATGTTTTCTTGAGTTACTGAATAGTTAATCAGAGAATCGAAGGCCATCAGTTATGTGGTCTTTAGATGCTCATTTGTATGTAGAAAATATGGAACAATTGCCTGTAATCCCTGAAGTGATATTTTTTAGAAAATCTCTCAGATATCATGCTCTCACATTAATGTGATTAAAAATCAAATAGAGTTTTATGGTGACATTTCTTGTTTATGCACTCCAGTCCTCGTGTCTCAGAATGTACAAACAAATATGTTTAAAACCACAATTTAAATTTATTAGGACCTTACTCCATGTGTACTGAGCAAAGGAAAACGCATCTTTAATTCAAATTTAACAGGTTGTGAATTAAACAATACAGTATGTGGCTTTGGACTGAACAAATACAGGCAAAAGCTAAGCTAATAAGGACAACAATGCTTACTTGGTTCATTGCAAAATCTTCCTGGAAGTAATTAGTCAAGGCACAGCATACAGAAGGATAAGGAATTGAAATAATAATGATGATCAGATTTGGTGATGGAAGGAGGATCGAAGAAGACGTTTGTGTCTTGTTTCAGGAAATTAATCCAGAACGAAGGATTACTGATTTTACGGCAAACAAAATTTTGAAGAAATTCTATGAAACTGGAAGTGTTAAAACTAAGGCAAATTCTGGAAAGGCCAAACGAGTTGCAGATGGCGATAAAGCACTTGATGTTTTATCAATGAAAGAAAAACCACATTTATCTACTCGCCAACACATTATGGAAGGCAGGGGGTGAGTTAGATAAATCATGAATTTTCAGGAAGACGGATTGACAGAAGAGAAAGTATTGTATGGCCGCCAGGATCTCCTGACATAATTGAACCCCTTAGACTTTTCTTGTAGGGATATTCGACCTGGAGGTTTACAAGGACTAAGCAAGAGATTTCGAAGACTTAAAGTAAAGAATTGGGTAAAAAATGCATTTGATCAGGCGAACAGTGTTTCTGGAAATATTAAATATTTGGCATAGTTTGAGACTAAAGCAGGCCATTTTGAATAACTTTTGAAGCTAATTCATTATGTGTTACAACAGAGCACCACTAATTTTATTATGGATGTGTTTTTCTTAATTTTCATCGCTGTAATACGCCCTAATAAAAATAAATTACAGTTCAGAAAAGTATCTTTCTCTATTCACAATAATAATATGAAAACATATTTACGAAATCCTACAGCTTTTCTAAAGAATATCACTTCACAATACTATAACAACCATGTTACAAGCGTTGTTTCATACTTTTTGCTCATCCCGTATTGTATTTAAATATTTAGTCCTACCTATCAGTACGCCCGCCTCGGTAGCGTGGTGGTAGAGTGTCTACCTCACGTTCAAGAGGTCCCGAGTTTGAATCTCGGTCAGGGTGAGTTATCTGGATAAGGTTTTTTCCGGGGTTTTCCCTTATTCTTCAAGACGAATGTCGGGTAACTCTAAGCTCCATGGACCCGGACTCATTTGAGCATCATTTCACCCAATTCATTCACCGTCCGATATGACTTAACATTGGAGGACGTAAATTACAACTACCTATCAGTACATTTCAATGTTAACTAGCTTTGTATTTAAGTAACATGACTTTTTTTAATGATTCGTAAACAGAACACCGAACTAGGTGGTTAAAGTGTATAGAGGTTATTTATTTTAGTAGAGCGTCCTTAAAAGCATTATGAGTTCCTTAATACATTTTCATTGAAACAGTCTCACTTATAGTACCTTTTCAGAATAACCCTAGCTTTAGCAAATCTTTGCGTGTTAATTACGTTTGCTTCACATCTGGCATCAATTGGCTTCTTGTCAAAACTTATTGTTGTAATAACACAAGGGAAAATGGATCATATTGCGATAGTAATGAAGACAACTAAGTTCAAGAATTGTGGAATCATTTAGAGACATTAGATTAGATTAAAGTTTTACTGGTATATTTCAAAATTTTATAATTTACAAATTTGGGCTACATTTATTTGTGTTTACCTTGTTGCTACCTTGGCTTACATGACACCCTGGTCTTCTGCTCTGCGAGGTAGCTCTTAACCTCCATGCCTCCTTGTTAATTAGTCCCATTCTTCTCCCTCAACTACCCATCTTATATTCTTTACATTTCTGGCCCATTTTTCCTTTACTTTCAGCAAGAACTCACCAAAACTTCTTACCTTCTTTTCCTCCCTGCCTGTTAACATTTTTATAACCTGCGACAGTACTATCTCTCCACCTCACGGCTGCACGTACTTGGGTCGACGTCTGGACTCCTTCCTTGGTCTCTAGGTCGTTGTCGGCTGTTTGCTTTTCCCTTAGCTGTAGCTGCTGTCTCCTGCATGGATTCTTTTTTTGGATTCTCAGATTGTTCTGGTTGAGACAGCACAAACCATCGATTATCTCTTAACTGCTTTAATTTGTCCTTACACTTGTGGTACCCGGGCACCCTTTAATAACTGCACTTTCGGCGGACAATTTATAATACATTTTATTGGACGCGGCACTTCGTCGAACACAGCTGACGGATGTATGCAATACACTTGACTGCAATGAGTAACAAATGAGTAACTGAATGGTGGTTGCTACCCTCTTATATACACACAGCACGGCGTCACAAGGAAAAACTAAGAGGATATTGACCTGTATAATAGTACAGTAAAATAGCTAGCATTCCATTCTATTGTCTGACATCCACCCTTCAGGATGTCGCCCGAGAGTGCAGGGTTTCTCACGTATTTCTGCCCAGGTTCGTTACAATATTTTACATCAAAGTCTACAATTTTACTTTCATTATCATAGCTAGTTACAGTTCGCAAATTTATGTATAATTATTAAACACGTTACATAATTAAATGAATAATTTATCCCTGGACCAAAGTTCCTGTTTCCAGCTACTATCCTCTTCTCTACTTTCTCCCGTTTTTCCTCCCAAACCTTTTTTCTCCACATTGCAACCTCCTCGCATTCTGTTGCATAGTGTTCTATGCTTTCTCTTTCCCCACACAATTCACAAATTCCCTTTTCCCTACCTCTTATCCCTCTTAGAAATATTGTTCCTGTTCTCATCCAAGCTAGCCCTTCTCTCTCTTGCCTACTGCAGGAATCTACATATGCTTCTCTTCCTTAATTTCTCTTTATTTGCTTGTAAATTTGTAATGATTTCATATTTTCTAGACTTCCCCACATTTCCTGTCTTTCTATATCTTCTATTCAGAATTTTAATAATTTACCCACATCGCTTGTATTCCTTTCCTCTAATCTCCATATATCGCCCATTTATATTTTATCCATAATTCCTCCTATTTCTGCTCACCAACTATTTCAGTTCACTAATCTTTTAGCTGTCTCACATATTTTCACAATTTCCCCTTCTTTTTGGCCAAACACCAATACCAAAGTTTTATTATTCTTTGCATCATTATTCAACTTCTTCTTGTCTTTCTTAATTATACTAAAGCTACTTCGCAGGTGCTGATCTTGGTAAGCCTAGTAGCTCTTTACAAAACCTTCTGTAGATTTGGTCCACCGTTTTGTTTACCCTTGTCCCCCCCCCCCCCCCAGATCTCCACTGCATACAACATTCTGGATTCACTAGTGCTTCATAGCAGTTATAAAAGTCTGCTTACATTATACAATTGACCAAAGTTCAACGTACTTTAATTGAAAAGTAGCATAACAAATGACTAGTTATGGTAATGTAGTAGCAAATAAACCTGGGAAGTCCTATGGTAACCAAACATTCTTGAGTTTTTGTGGTCAACAGCAGAAATTTTGATAGTGTACTTGTAGCAGATGTCAAACCCGCCTTTCCTTGCCCGGCTAGTCTCGAGAGCTCCTCCTGAATATTAATGGCATATAAGATGTAAAGACGTTAGAAGGTGAGGAGAGGGGACAGGGGTCTGGAAGGAAATTGAAAAGCGACCATAAAGTTTCTTCACAGTTGTGTTCTACTCAGAATGAGGGATAAGGTGCTTCTACGGCTCAAGCGGAAGAAGTAGAGGATTGAGAACGCATCAACACCAACTACGTATTCCCATAAACTGTTCCTTAGTCATGGCCTTCCTCTTATCTTCCCAGATGTTACAGAATATAGACTTTCTTATCTTATTATTATCATCACAACGATGTTACTTCATGTTTAATTTAGTCCTTTATTTATAATCAGAACTCCATTATGGTAATGCTAGAGTAACTAATCCTAGTTTCACATAAGCTTGCCCCGTATCTCTTAACAGTCACGTACCTTATCACATCTCATTGGCTGCTGTTGTGGTGCAGACTGTTGTGCGGCAAAAATTAGTTCGTTATTTAACATGGTGATATATGTTTATATGTTGGAAGAGAATTGTCAAATTTATATTTTCGTAACTGTTTTAATTAAATATATTACGCAACAGAGTTGATTTATCTGAAATGCATGTTAATTCTTAAACGAAGTAAAGAGGAGGTTCCTTTGCTCTGAAGCACATGGCACGATAGCACGTGATTTTTCGGTAGTGGTGACATATTTGTTTGTATGACTTTTATCACTGACCTTGTTTCGAACTGGATTAGTCATATATCGCCATTCGACGGTGTGTTATGCCGATTGCGAGAGCTAAATTATTTTACGGATCGTTTATTGCGCGTGTACTTATATGTGTAATGGCAGAGTCTAGCGCTAGTTTTTCGCTGAAACATCGCAAGGGAAATCCTTTACAAAGCGGCGAAAAAAAGAATTGTGGTGCATATGTTTAATGCGCTCACAAGGAAGAATCCGTCTTTGTCAGTGAGAGAAATCGAGCAGCTGTGCCCTGAACTTACAGGTGTGTTAGATGCGTAGGAACATCGCGATATAAAACTGAGACAACAGGAAAACTTACCACTCCAGGGGCGATATTGCTGTGTGGCGAAGACGTTATTTAAGGACAATCAGACTGTACCGAAATAGAAGTCGCAAAATATACCACCTTGACAAGACTTGGGTGAATGAAGAACAAACGACAAGTATGGCGGGACACGAGTTTTAAGACTGAAAGACAAGCATTTTTGCAAGGTATGTGTGCTGGTTTAAAAAAATCCCAGTGGAGAAGGACGTTATTTAAGGACAATCAGTCTGTACTGAGATACAAGTCGCAAAATATACCAGCTTGACGAGACTTGGGTGAATGAAGAACACACGAAAAGTATGGCGTGACACGAGTTTTAAAACCGAAAGACAGGCATTTTTGCAAGGTATGTGTGCTGGTTTAAAAAATCCCAGTGGAAAAGGCCGAAGGCCTTTCGTTATAAACTTGTTCCAGTTTCATTGCTCATTCATTCAATTTCAACTTGCTCAGTTTCATTATCAACTTCATTATTTTTGCATTGCTTCATATTCTTATTTGTATGATTTTATCTATCTTCCTGGCAATGTGAGGGAAAGGCACCGCCTATGGCCAATGACGTGAAAGCATCAGCCAATTAGGATGAGGGGGGAAGTAGTTGCACGCGGAGTGATACATGCCAGCTAGGCAAGGTTATATGAAACAGAGATTAGTTACTCTAGAAATATAATCTAATATAACGAGCACATGAAGAGTTTGAATGAGATATCTGAAGCTTTTTTTTTCAGGCATACTATGGTTCTTGAAAAATATTTGGGATTTAAGTAATTTGTGTTAAACCAAAAGTGCTCCGAGCGTCAAACCATTCCTTTACATCCTTCAAAGGATTTTATTTTTCGGTTAATAAACATTGTAAAGAATCCACATAGGGGAGTTTAAACATATTAATAAAACTATGCTAGAAAAGACGGATAGTTCCTTTGATTTAGAAATTTTTCATTTTATGAACGTCAGACTAAAAACATTTAATAAAAACAACGTAGCCTTGTGATGGAGTACCGCGTTCTATTTTGGGCTGGGACTGGGGATTTCTTCTCCAACCAACATAGTTTCCCAAAGTCTGATAGTATAAATGAGAGTGTGAATATGTGTGAGATGTAATGATTTAAACAATCCAAAGTGTCAGCAATCTGACGTCTATGAGTAACACCATCGCCAGTAAGCGATATGTTGCTAAGGAGAACGGCCGTCGATATGACTATTGTAGTTAAAGTTAGAACAACATAAATGCCACTACAACATATAGAAAATAGCTAAATAAATCTCTATTATGTATTTCAAATGGGAAGGTGTTTGTCCTTGAGTGCTTCTAGGTGAGCAGCCAATCGGAGTCCTGCGATGTTGTGTTGAATCCCCGCTAAGTGGTGTGTGAGGAACTCCAACATAATCAATCTGTGTGAAATACTATTCGCATTAATACAAAAATTCAGATTTTGCCAAAACTGATCTATGTGGAAGAAAGAGGGTAATGTATTTAACATAACCATGAAACCCCAACTTTTTAGCTCAAATAGTCTTCCTAATACAAATAAATATAGGTAGAGTAGATACCATTATATTATAACAGGCATTGCGACGTAAGCACTGTTTTGAATATCACTATTGGCTGGCAGTATGCGTGAAAGTATATTTGAAATTACTCAGAAATGAAACGTAAACATTTGACATGACGTAGTGACAGAAATATGTACAGCCAAGATGTTTGCTAAATTCGATGACAGAAAAGGATACACTTCTTGCTGGTCTGGCAGAACGTATCTGGTCACATATCTTTGTTTATGAATGGTTCGTAATCTCTATTTGTTCAAGAGAGTTCAAAGCAGCATTATTCAGTTACTCTCCCTTGAAAAAGTGTATCAGCTGTATCAATGAGACGCGATCCACCTCTCCCCAGCCCCGCCGGTTACAACAGCTAGAACAATTCAATTGAGTTAATGTGGGCTCAAATTATGTTGCAAACAGAAATAATGTTTTTAATCTGACTGACGTTGAATGGCTTATTCACAATGAAATTGACTAGAAACACAACAAGACTAGGAAAACTGCGTGAGATATCAGATAAACTAAATGAAGACGACTTTTGGAAAGAAATAGCGCGTAACGTATATTGAAACCTATCAACATAAATTTGCAGTACTCAGATGTTGAAGATAATGACAATGACGAATTATCTCTTCACGTAAGTAATTCACAGCTATACGGATGCACCGCTGGTATTTTCGTTGAATTAGAAAAATAGGTAAATCTTAAATTATAATTAATTTTAAACTAAATATTTAAAACATTTGCGTAATATGCATGTTGCAGTTGTGATTTCAACAACTGCATTATTATAAAACTTTGGAAAATTCAGTTGAGTTCACTTACGTCTAGCGCCACGAACACTTGCAAGTGTGCGAGTAATAGTGAAATATAAGAAGAGTGGAGGTAACCAGGTGGCAACGGTGAATTCTCTAACGCATCTGATTGGCTACAGGCGAGAACTCTTCCCATTTGAAACACATTAATAGGTAATCATTCGCAAAGCATTGATATAAATAAGGTCATTGGTTATAGAATTTTAAGTTTCCAAAATAATAAAAAAAATCGTTTTTAGGCGAGATTTAAATTTTTAATGTGCAGGAACTGCGTCGAGGAATGTTCAAAGAGTGGTAAATATTACCGATATTATTAAATCGGAGCCATACACTGAATAGACTGAATTCACATTTTTAACCCAATGTTTATCAAAGTTTATAAATGTATTGCACTGACGAAATATTCTAAGAAGACGTGTCACATTTTCAAATACTTGGTTCAGATGTGCATAACTTACCACCAAGGTCGTGTAAACTAAACATATTCGGGCAGTCTGTGAAACTATTAAACAAATCTTTAAGCAAAAGTAAAATTTGGGAGCCATCTGATACATCCATAGCAAGACAATTTATATACTATAGAAGTGAAGTAAATACAAGTGGGGGGAAATACATTAGAATATTTTGATGCAGTTCGGCAATGATTTTTGACAACCGGAAAGGCATTTGAAATTATAGACAACTCCGAACATTTACACCTCATAGTTTCTGCATGTACGTTGCAGAGATACTAGTAGGTCGACGATAATGTAGATACGAGAGCTGTTCAATAAAGAATGAACAAAATATTTTTTTGATAATGTACCTTTACTCATCCTCATAATTTTGATGGTCCTTCTCAAAAAAGTCTCCCCTGAATGCGATGCACTTGTCCCAGCGTTTCTGCCGGTCTTCAAAGACATGCTAGAAACCATTTTTTAGAGATCCTTCAAAATCGCCTCTGCAGCCTTTACCACTGCTTTTCATGATGGATAATGCCTCCCACGAAGGCGTTTCTTCAAGTTAGGGAATAGAAAAAGGTCACATGGGGCCAAATCCGGACTATAGGGAGGGTGAGGGATGCACTTCACGTTGATTTTTGCAAGATATTCTGCAACAACATTGGCAATATGCGGTCCCGCATTATCTTGGTGCAGCATCCAGGCTGCTTCATGGAAATGTGGTGTTTTGGCATCTGATGTGGACTTGCAATGTTTTCAGGATATCTCTGTAGTATTGTCCAGTTACTGATGTGTGTGTAGGTACAAAATGCTGATAAACCATTCCATGAATATCAAAGAATGAGTGAGATGACCATAACTTTCCCAGCAGAAGCGACCACTTTTGCTTTTTGGGGGGTTGGTGATGAACCAGATTTCCACACTGAGCTTTGCTGTTTGCTCTCAGGATCAAAATGATGTAGCCAGGTTTCATCAGCGGTGATTACGTTTGAAAGAAATTCCGTATCTTCCTCTAACATCAACTTTAACAGCATGTTACCTCCATTGCAGCGGTAGGCGATACTGAATATGTCTGAATTTGCCTGGTTATCACAGGCGGGAACCAGGAGTACCAACAATGAAACTACTACGGAGTGTTTGTTTCACATTAGGCTAACACAGTATAATAAGTTTGAATTTTAGTGCGAAAAATTATGACCGTGAAAAAAACTATGATCATTCTTTATTGAACAGCCCTCGTATAATAGAAATGTCGAATATCTAAAAGCGTATAAAGGTCAGTTATGCTAGCCTCTGCGAACTGGCCCACTTACCAAACGGGATGACTCACGCGGTTTCGTATGTGGCCAGCATTCTGGAGGCCCGGGTTTGATTCCCGTGGCCGACCAACCTTACCCATGGGATTTCTGGAAGTTTTCCAGGATCGCTAGGCGAATTCTGGGTAGGTTAATTACAATCCCTGATTTTTGTCCCTCCATTTCATCTCCATGATCATTTCACATCATCTCTCATCTAGTGATCTCTTTTATGGTAGAAGTGTCGGCGGGTGTCTCGGCGGTACATGGCAGGAAGGCATGTTCTGAGGAAACTACTTCCTCCTTCGGCAGGTCGTTTGCCAGTGTCCGCGCCTCTAGTGGGGCCATTTCGTGACCGCCAGTCAGGGACCTTTGTGGCTTGGCTGCTGGGTTCGTGGCCGTCCGCAGTAGGGGAGCGTGTCCGTTGTCCTGCCTTGTCAGTGGAGGTCTCTATCTAAGTAAAATGTAGGGTCCCTGCCCTCTGCGCTGACGTGGCTCCTTGGGTTGGCCACCCTCTATCTCCACTCGCCTTATGCTTCCTCTCGGGTGTGCCCCACTTGGAGGCGTAGGCACAATGGTCCCAGAATGGGGCGGCCTACGTACCCAATACTCTCCGTAGTGAAATACTAATCCTAAGCCTATTAAGGCCTGCTTGCCAACACGTGAAGGAGTGATTGCATATTTGTGTTTTATTCTTCCGATGTAATAGCTATTACATTAGTTTTTTACAGTTTTATGGGGTTTTGTGCCTTTTCATTGACATAAAAGCTTGTTTTTCTCTCTTATATTTGCATTTGTGGTCTTTGGTGGGAGTAACCCTTCTAAAGCATTTAAAAGAATGTCAAACCTGGTTTTGGTCCAGTAAATGATTTAGATCATTTTGTTGCAAGGGTACTTGACTTGCTTTTCCACTGTCTAAGATACCATTATCTCCAGATATCCAGAAAAGGTTAACTTTATTTTGTTTACTTTAGATTCGATTCGATTAGATTAGATTTATATTGCATGTTCCAAAATTTTACAATTTACAACTTTAGGCTACATTTATTTATGTTTACCTTTTTGCTACCTTGACTTACATGACACCATGTCCTTCTGCTCTGCCAGGTAGCTCTTAACCTCCACTACTCCTTGTCACTTAATTACTCCCATTCTTCCCGCTCATCTTCCTTTCTTATATTCTTTACGTTTCTGGCCCAGTTTTCTTTTACTTTCTGCAAGAACTCACCAATACTTCTTACCTTCTTTTCTTCCCTACCCGTTAACGTTTTATAGCTACTATCCTCTTCTCTACTTTCTCCCATTTTCCCTCCCAAACCTTTTTTCTTGTAGCTGTATAGCGTTTCTTAGACAACTACATATTAGCAACTAAATATGGCTGGTGTGAAATAATTATCAAAATGTAATATGCAGCTCTTTCAGTTGATAATAGTTACCACACTGAACATTTATCTGTTTATTACCTTACACTGTGTCCGTACTATGGACAGAGCTCTTTCTACGTGTGAAATAAGCTAAGAGAGCCAATTCATAACAATTTTGGCAGGTGGTAATAACCTGTTACTTTTACCAGATGCCCAGCTCTGTGTTGTATGTTTTGTGCCACACGGGCTCTTTATACCATATTGCGCTTTATATAGCCAAACATTCGTCACCTACTCATTGTATATGACTAGGATAAATGTTAATGGCCTGTCGCTTTAGCCTTTTGAAATGCGCGGCACTGCCCATTATTGTAAAAATTCAAAGAGGGGCTATGCTCGCCATGGAATTGACCCCGTATTTTCAAATGGTTTAAAGTCTTTTATGTCATGGTTTTATACATTAATCCGCAGTGGAATGGAGTGCGGAGAACCAACTGTAAGCTACTGCACATTTATCACCGAATTGGTGATATAAATGCTTGTTCTGTATGTACACAGGTTTATGATATCATTTCATCCTTCGACGTCTTCCTTACGGGCTCGCTCATAATTTCATCTCGTAATATGATGAAAGAATATCTCAGAGTTGTTCCAGCAAAAGGGATTACTTTTATTGCATTTTCCGTGGGAAAAAATGTTTCGATACTGCAATAACATATAGGAGTATCTTTTTGCGACAGATATATTTTATTTTTTATTGCCCGTACTATGATGGTGCCGCAGCAGTTCGGTGGAAGCGATTTAGTTCCAGCGCTTATTTGACTAGTTTATCCACTGTAGAAGCATTCCAAAAAAATTTAGGAGCATAGCATTAGCCAAATGTTGGTAGTAAATCCATATTTTATCTTTCAAATTGTTTTATATACTTTCCATAGGAAAGTTAGAATGTTACAATTTAATTGTCAGGGATAAAGAGTTGTACCTAGTGATTCATTAGACACCACTAGATTAACAGTTGAATTACACTTGCGGTTTGTAAACACAGCACGTTGTTCACAAAATGTGTAAATGTGGAATGGTAAAGCTGTTTCCAAATCTGCTTTAGTATTATGGACAAGTGAGCATTTGAAAGGTCACTCATTTTTATGATTCCATAGTTTAGATCCCTTGTGCAACGTATTCTTAAAAAGGCTTAATTTTTATAAACTTACAATGATCAATGTAAACGTGCAGGTAAGTGCTTTTATTATGAATGTTATATTAATTTTAAGGGAAGCAACTGCTTTTGAAGATATAGAAAAACATTTAAAAGCTGTTCTATCTACACTTTCTTTGAAATTTAATATTCTCTCAATTACATAACAAGAAATTAAGGAATGATACTGAATTACATAAAACATTAAACGCCCAGAAGCTTCATAGCAATTCATATATCAGAAATGTTTGACTCTAAATGGTGTTCGTTTTAACAGCATAAATGTCTTTTGGTGGGGGTAAGCTTTGTCTATCTGTTATACTTTTTCAGTTAAAGAAAGTTAAAGAAAGTTTTATATATGTGCTTAGGCTTTCACGGCTGGCGTCCATTTGAATCAAATCTTCTTCTTTATGAAGTAAAGTTTTTTTCCAGGCTGGTAGACCGTGGTCGAAAAAAAATTGCTCCTGTTTTTCGACTGCGGAAGAAACTTTACTTCATAAAGATGAAAGTTTGCTTCAAATATATAAAGTTTATTCAGAATAAAGAAGAATACCTAGGCCTTTAGGTAAACTTAGACCCGGTTGTATAAAAGATAATCTAAGTTCAAGCTTATGAAAATGATCTTCATTCAAGCTGAACTTTGAATTGTGGTTGTATAAACATTGATCTAAGTTTATGGCCTCTTGATTTAAGATCAAAATAACTGGTGAATTTTCTCCAGGTAACTTGATTGTACTTATATCAGCAGAACTGCAGAATTTACACAATAGTTTCTGAGAAAAAATAAGTAGTGCAGCTTTAAATAAATAGGAAATAAAGAATTTCTTGTGGTTTCTTGTATAAATACTCTTTGTTTCACAAATGCATGTTAAAGATGCATTGTTTGTGTTCATAACATATACATTTTTATTATTTTCAGAATTCAGATTACTCTGATATCTCTGATGGTTAGAACATTCAATTTGAAAGGTCCCCTCGTGTTTTCCAACATAGAGGAAATCTCATCTCAGAACTAAATGACAGAAAATTCAAAATGAGATTTCGACTATCAAAGCATGTAGCTGAACTGGAGCATAGGCTACATGCAAAGTTAAGTACAAAAACCCTGAGCAATTATGCACTCAATCCAATATTTATGATCCTGCTCACATTACGGTTCTATTCAACTGACAGTTTCCGTATGGTGATTGCGGATATATTTAATATACGAGGGCTGTTCAATAAAGAATGATCACAATTTTTTTGACAACGTACCTTTACTCATTCTCATAATTTTGATGATCCTTTTCAAAATAATCTCCCCTGAATGCGATGCACTAGTCTCTGAGTTTCTGTCAGTCTTCAAAGACATGCTGGAAACCATTTTTTAGAGAACCTTCAAAATCGCCCCCGCAGCCTTCGCCACTGCTTCTGATGATGGATAATGCCTCCCACGAAGGCGTTTCTTCAAGTTAGGTAATAGAAAAGAGTCACATAGTGCTAAATCCGGTCTATAGATAGGGTAAGGGATGCACTTTATGTTGATTTTTACAAATATTCAGCAACATCATTGGCAATATGCGGCCGCGCATTATCGTGATGCAGCATCGAGCCTGCTTCACGGAAATGTGGTCTTTTGTCCCTGATATGAACTTGCAATGTTTTCAGGACGTCCCTGTAGTATGTCCAGTCACTGGTGTGTGTGCAAGTATAACATGTTGATAAACAATTCCATGAATAACAAAGAATCAGATGACCATAACTTTCCCAGCAGAAGCAACCACTTTGATTTTTTGGGGGTTGGTGATGAAAGAGATTTCCACACTGAGCTTTACTTTTTGCTCTCAGTATCAAACTGAAGTAGCCTAGTTTCATCAGCAGTGATTATGTTTGAAAGGATTCCCGGTTCTTCCTATAACATCAACTTTAACTGCATGCAGACCTGTGTGCGAATGTCCTTTTGTTTGAGAATCAACAGTCTTGGAACCAATCGCGCACAAACCCGTCTCATGTGTAATATTTCTGTCACCAACGTGTGGGTGGCACCCAATGAAATGTTCAGTATTTCCGAAAGTGATCTTAAGGTAATTCGTCTATCCTCTCTCACAATGGCAGCAGCAGTGTTGATGTTTTCTTCCGTAAGAGCAGCAACTTTAGCACCGGGTCCACCTTCCTTTGAAATTGACTGTCGCCCCTCTTTAAATATTTTAAGCCGCCTTAGAGCTGTGTTGTAGGGAAGAACAGACTCTCCATAGGCCTCCTGTAACATTGTGTAGGCCTCACCTGAAGATTTGTTGAGACGAAAGCAGAATTTCAAAACCACATATTGTTCCTCACGTGTTACCTCCATTACAGTTGTGGGCGATACTGAACATCTCTGAACTTGCCTGGTTCTCACAGGCGAGAACCAGGAGTACCAACAATGAAACTACTACGGTATGTTTGTTTCACATTAAGCTGACAGAATATAATAATATTGAATTTTAGTGCGAAAAATTATGACCGTAATAAGTTCTGATCATTCTTTATTGAACAGCTCTCCTACATAGAGGGACTACATAAATGCAACAAAGTTACAAGGGATATTGCAACTTTAAGACCTCATTTCATCAGGATTCCTGTGGAAAAGGGTGAAATAAGGAGGGTTATGCGAGATTTAAAGTTAGCGGAACGCATCCTTTCTTTTGCCTGAACTTACATTTGTTATACACAAATATAATACATTTTACCTTAAAACTTCACTTATCTTCCATTTTTGTTTATATTTTCCAGCTCATAGTATAGTAAACAGACGAAAATGAAAAATATGTACATTGGGCATATAATGGAGATAAAGTATGCGAAATGATCAACTTTTGATTAATACTGTTTCAATATGGAGTAAATTCTTATACTGTTTATTTAAAATAACATTATTTCTAGGGAAAATAGCCATAAAGCGAAAGATTTATTTAATTACTGTTATTTCTAGATTGGCTACTCTGTGCACTTGAATTAAACAGAGTCAAATAGTTCCGATAATGCTCGAATCCTTTCCATACAACACGAAAGTTGCAACATGTTTGACGATGTTGCCGCATTTGTTTTTTTGATCTCAGATCAGTACTTAACGGCGTTCATCTGATCTAAGATCAGCATTTTACAACCCACGCGGGTTGATAATCTTAGTTCAATTTTGATCTTAGATTATAAATGAACTGCAGTTAGCGATTTTTATGAAACCGGGCCTTGAGAGTATCATTTTTAAGTGACCGTAACGATGACGTATGTATACAGGGTGGCGTACGAAATGTCATAGATTGACAATTGTTTATATAACGTGTAGTAAACAAAGCACATAATCGTTCTCTTTTACATTAATCATCAGAATGTGAGAGTGCAGTGAGTGTGCAGTATATCTTCAGTATGTCCAACTTCAGACGTAAAATCTCTTGGAGGCAAGCTGTGACGTTTCCTACCATCATATGACAGAAATCTTCTGTTATTCCCTGTAAAAATGTTGATAGCCGCTCTCAGTTGCATTAGATTGTGTGGTTTGTTGCGGTAGACCGCCTTCCTCATATGTCTCCATAAGAAATAATAATCACAGAGAAAATCCGGGTTGTGTGGCGGCCATATTTAACCATCCTGTAAATGTTCTGGATATCGATGCGACATCACAGATCCCAAAATGTTAGTGCAGGAAATTCATAATAACGTTTGCTCCATCTTCCATTAGCCATTGTGTCTCCCTTGGTAACCCTGTTGTAGGAAGTTGAGGAACAAAGTTTTTTCTGCAGCATTTCCGTGTAGCGTGGCGTTGAAGATTAGTCCAATGATTCTATGGCTATATATCACACCCCATGCACTAACTTTTTTTCGTAATTTTAAATATTCTTTGAAGAGAATGACGTGGGATGCAAGCACCTCTCCTGGACTTCCTGGGATATCATATTACAGCCAATATCACAATCTCGATATTCTCTGGAGTTCACTTTCTGTTGACATAACGTTGCTTTTGCTCTAAACTATAGCCGTCAGTTTCAATTTATGTGGTTAGTCTATACACTTTCTCTCTGGAGAGGGCCCACCTCGTACGAAAATGAACACGCAAACGTCAACGTCATTGCGTCTCTGCTGCACTTTTCTGTTCTAGCGTCTAGCGGCCTCTGTCTGCCATTTAACTAAACTGGGGTGATGGAGTCACGCATGCGTGATATTGACAACCTCTTTCTTCTGTTGACCATGCACGAATTAAGGCTAATTGTCACAAAATTCCAACTTTGTCAAACCGCAATTAACATATTTATTGCACAATTTCAAAAGTATGATATTTCGTGAGAAATTGAAGTGAAGGGATTTTCCGGAAAGCTTTCCTTACAAAAACATTCCATTTCTGCATAAAAGTCTCGGTATTTATCTGATATACCGTTTACGAGTTATAAATCCCCTAATAACTATTTTGTAACAGCGCTTTTCAGGTTCAGGTACCTCAAAATATGTATTTCCAGTGAAATTTTGCTATGAAATTAAAGGGTGGAATACAGTACTTGATCTTTTTATCGAGTATACATCTAAATTTTGTTTTATTATGTAAATACAATTGAGAAGCGCTTATACATATTGTCACCCAAACGTCGGAACTCCCGATAGAACCGGCCAGCAGTAGGGCTAGATGAAAGCATTTAGACCACGCCTACCCATTTGTCTCCTGTCACTAACTGAAAGGAAGATTAGGAGAACGGCGCGAGCCCTGTACCGTCTCTTCCCCTCTCACCAGACGTCTGATAATTGTGCGTGCCGCGAACCTTCCAGAAACGGCGAGCTTCCCTATATAAGGCCTGCAGTTGGCGAGTCAGTTGAGTTCTTGGCGAGTAGCCGTGAGGAGCGCCGAGTGAGTGAACGGACCGGAAGACTGTGTACGTGTATCGCAGGAGTTGTACGTAATTATGAGCGTGGAATGGACCTGTGGCAGACGAACTGGTAGACTGTAATTGTGTGCGCTAAGTAATTCTATGTAATCGGCAAGTGTTCCAACTGTAATTCGGTGGAAATAAACAACATTTTGAGTTTGTGCAATTGGACTTTTAATTTCACGAACCCACAAAGTCACAATATTGTATGAGGTGTTACATAAACTGTAATTTCTTGAAAAACTATCCGTAAAGTCAATATTCTCACTTCAATGCATCAGTAGTATCACTGCCTCCACTTCCTGCTGCTCCTCCCATTCTTAGCTTGATGGCAACAGCAGGATGGATATGAAGGTTTACATCCCAGTTCAGTTTATTTCACAAAATACTCCCGTATATTTGAATCAATAATTAAACAGATCTTCCTTCATTCTTTAATGTGGTGCATCTAATTTTCAAGTCCTGTAATCATAGCATACACCTCTCAATTTAAATTATTTTCAAAACCCATGCGTTATCACTCTACATCTTTTTTTCAAACCTCTTCACATTTCAAATTTATAGATTACAGTTACACTATAGCATAGTCCGTTTCATAAATATTTTGGGTTTTTGAGCAAAAGCCTGTTTCATATGTTTTGTTAAAGAAGATAATTCTAATCTTCAAAATAAAGGTCTTAGATTCTGCAGTCTCTGTCACCTTTCAGTGAGCTTTGTTACCTTCTGACAGTAGCAATTCCTGCTTTTAGGTACAAAGATAGTTTTGACAGCCAGTTCAACTGCTTCCATGGTTTCAAAATTTCTTCCACGTATGAAATGAACCACAGATGTAAGCATATGGAAATATCATGGACGCAGTCCGGGCTATATGTAACAAACATGTGGGAAGAGCTCGATTCTTTCCACTTCCTGAATGCTGTCTATTGTTCCTTAAGTTGCTATGATCCTATGCTACTCTAGTTCCATTAACCTTTTCCAGGTACTCCTCATTCAAAACGTTATGAACTCGTTCCAGTTGTTGAGAATAAAGAAAATGCATCGACTGCACATTCATTTGGAATCTAGTAAAACACACTTTCAAATTCATCAGGTATATAGGAATATTTAGGTCAATTATTATGTTTGGGTTTAAGGGCACTCAACTACAAGGTTATCAGCGCCCTTAAAGTGTCGAAAAGGATAAAAAGATGTAAAGTGCTAAACTATGGTCATTTGGATAAAAACTATATAGAACAACCACACAACAGTACCTTACACACTAAAAGAAAACTTAAAACGTGTAAAAGGCTAAAATGACTAAAAAGCCCAAATGGTTTGGACCTATATTATAAAATTTAAAGATAAAAAGAAAGCTAAAACCTTGGTCACCGCTGTCTTGTCATCCGCCAGTACCTCTGCCAAGCTGGCCGGCAGCTGGAGAGACCGGCGAAGACGTGATAATCTAAAACAGTCTAAAACTACGTGTCGGACCATGAGGTAACAACCGCACAGGGGTTAATTCGGTTCTAGGGTCCGGTTTAATAAGAAATTGTGAGTAAAATAGCAGTGACCAATGCGTATACGAGCTAAAACAACGGTCTCCCGCCGGGATGCATGAGAGGAAGTGGTCCAGGGAATCGGAAGCTCCTTTACCCCTCTAAGTTTGTTGCTGCGAAGACCAGACCATTCACCGCGTCAGCACGAGAGTACTGCTCTCCGCACAACGAGCCGAAAGTCTTCCAAGAGCACGACAGGGATGTTCACACTGGGCCGTATGGTAGCCGCTTTAGCTGCCGAATCTGCCATTTCATTTTCCCTCAAGCCTACGTGACCAGGAACCCAGACACATACCACGCTAACCCTCGAGGCGTGTATAACGTGGAGGGCGTCCTGGGTACACTGTACAAGGGGGTGTTGTTTGTACAGGTCACGAAGGCTCTGAAGTGCGCTAAGCGAATCGCTGAGTATAAGGCAATTGCCCAACCTTCGGCGGCGAATATATAAAAGGGCTCGATGTATGGCCTGGAGCTCTGAAGTGTATATGGAAGTGCTGCCATGGAGACCGAATGTAAAGGGTTCGGCCCCATAGACATACGCACATCCCACACCAGCAGAGTAACCCAGTTGTTGAATAATCGTCATCACACTGATTTTACTGAGGGAGGTAATGCGACACAATTCATCTGTTGTTACCTGGCGATCACCACGAATGATGTCATCGACTCGCTGAATGTTGCATGGAGTCACTGCAGTCACCGGCCTGCCGCTTCGCTTTTCATCTACTAATGGTGTTTGCCCTTCAGCTTCGTTAGAGCGACGAACCCATCGTCTAACAGTGCTGACATCCACCGTTGCATCACCATACATATTTTTTAGCGTTTCGTGAAAGCGATTTGGCGTTTCACCTTCCGCACTCAAAAATTCAATCACAGAACGCTGTCTAATACGAATGTCGATGTCAACCATTTTGCAAGAGGATGCAGCGCTGCCACCTGTTGACTTAGTAAATTACTACTGCAGAGGATTGAAGAAGAACGTTTGAGAAATTGCGCCAAATTCAAAGTTTTCACGTAACTTACTGATTTACGGGAAAAAAATAGGAGGCATTACTTTTTGAGCCACCCTCGTAATAGCTCCTCTTTCTTCGTTTTCCATCACTGCTGTCATTTCCAACTAAGAGCTTCAGTTCTGAACAATTGCTCAGCTTAATTATTCAAGCATCTTTCACAAGTTTAAATCTCATTTGATTTATCAGCGTTTTGCTATATTTATAACTATTCCTACATGCCTTTCTTCGTCACTTTTGCTACCCTTGTGTATAAGACAATACCATCTACAAACATGCACGGATTAGAAAAAGTAGTACTGCTATATCTTTTCTTTGAACGAATCCTTTTTCTATGATTTTCATGATAATGAATACCAGAAATAATTTTCATGTGTGTTATTGCTGCAATATTTGATTAAACAACACCCTCAATTCAATTCCGCTGTATAATGGTGAAGGCTAAGAATGGTAAAAGTAACATGATTTGCTTGCACTTAATAGTTTTAAACTTTGGTATACATTTATTCATTGCACTGTATCTACAAAATTGAAATGGTCCAGAAGGTATACAGCCATATTACGGCATTGAAAACGTTAAGTGTCACTATGTATCTTGGTTAACATTACTTAGCAAGGAACAGCATTACCAACTTGCCACACCTAGAAAGTTTAGTTTAATGGGTGCTACAATATTTTTGTTTTAATTTTTATGGGATACCCTTTTATAATTTTTGACTGTTTTGAATTGTTTGTACGAAATGATTATGATGTTACTTTTCATTTATAGAACTCCATTGAAAACTGGGAAATGCTTTCACAGTGTCTATTGTGTGTTTCAAATGGCAAAGTATATATCCTTGCGGGCTACTAGGTAAGCAACCAATCGGAGTCCTGTGGTGTTGTGTTACATTCTCCCTAAGTGATGTGTGACGAGCGCCAAACTAATCAATCTCAAATAAATATTATTCGCGCTAAGACAAAATTTATATTTTGCAAAAACTGATCTATGAGAAAGGAGAAAGTAATGTGTTTAACATAACCGCAAAAACCCATATTTTTTCTCAAACAGTTTTCCTAATACAAATAAATAAATTAGATACCATTATGTTATAACAGTGCATTGCGATGTAGGCACTGTTACGAATATCATTATTGGTCGGTAGTTATGTATGCGTAAACAATTGACATTACGTGGTTAAAGAAATATGTACTTTGAATAAGCCAAGGTGTTTGTTGAATTCGATGAGAGGAAACGATACACCTCCTGCTAGTCTGGCAGAACGTGTCTGGTCACATTATATCTTTGATTATGAATGGTTCGTAATCTCTATTCCCTCAAGGGAGTTCAAAGCAGCATTATTCAGTTACCCTTACATGAAAACGTGTATCAGCCGGATCAGTGAGACGCGCTCCATCCCCCCCCCCCCTTACTACTGCTAGAGCAATCCAATGGAGTTAATGTGGGCTCAAATTATGTTGCAAAAGGAAGTGATATTTTTAAAATGACTGACGCTGAACGACTTATTCACGAAGAAATTGACAAGGAACATAACAAGACTGGGAAAACTGCTTGAGACATCAGATAAACTACAAGAAGAGGCTTTTGGAAAGAAATAGCACGTAACGAGATTTTGGAACCTATCATCATAAATTTGCAGTACTCAGACGTTGAAGACAAAGACAATGACGAATTATCTTTTAACGTAAACATCATTCACATCTATACGGGCTCGCCACGGTAGCGTAGATGGTAGCATGTCTACTTCACGTTCAAGAGGCCCAAGTTCGAATCTCGGTCAGGGTGAGTTACCTGGATATAAGGGTTTTCCGGGGTTTTCCCTTATCCTTAGAGACGAATGTCGGGTAACTCTAAGCTCCATGGACCCTGGACTTATTTGAGCATCATTTCACCCAATTCATTCCTTCATCCGATGTGACTTAACGTTAGAGGACGTAAATTTACAAGAAAAAAGAAAAGAAAAAAAAGCTATACGGATGCACTGCTGGCATTTTCGTTGGATTAGAAAAATAAGTAATTAATAAATTATAATTAACTTTAAACTAAATATTTAAAACATTTGCGTAATATAACAATATTCATTGTTGCAATTGTCATTTCAACAACTGCATTATTATAAAACTTTGGAAAATTCAGATTCCCTTCCGTTACGTCTAGCGCCACGAACACTCGCAAGTGTGGAGAGAGAGGGAAATATAAAACGAGTGGAGATAACGTTGAAGAATGTCACGCATCTGATTCGCTAGAGGCGAGAACTCTTCCCATTTGAAACACATAATAGATTAGTGCAGTAAGTGCAACAATTTTTCTGAAGCTAAATATTAACAGTGAAGAATGTACCCTTCTGTTGCTCTAATGTTTCTATCGTTTTTAGTTTTCTTTTTATAATACATACAACATGGTAAGTATCTAAATTAGAGGAACGCTGAGCCTGAAAAGGAACGTTATCTGAGAATTACCTTCCTAATCTCTTGCTTTTATTTCCCTTGCACATAAAACGTGTTTGTATTTCAGCTGCAGGATTATATATGTGTGTGTAAGTAAAGGAATCAGAATCAAGCCTATTACGTTCCAAGATGTTGTGGTAGAGTGGCTTGCGGTAACTTTGGCTCCAACAATAATAAGTAGAAAAAGGGAGGGAGAGAGGAAGAAGATGAAGAAGGCTTAAACGAAGTAGGGAAATATCCGATACCGAAGTGAGTATTGGGAATAAAATAAACCCCTTCCTTATTTTCTTCCATCCACCATATCCCACGCCATGCCCCCCCCCCAGCATCGTTCTAGTCCCCCTTCTCTCTCCTCACACCTCCGTAAACCCCCCACTCTTGTTGCTCAAGAAACTCTCTCTCTCTCATTCGCCATAGAAAACACACACACAACACTACTTCCACAGAATCGATAGCAGACGGAAAAATAAAGACTTTATTTACGCGAATGGATTTAGTTTAGACACTTTCGCATGTGGGTCCCTTAGTCAGTGTTCTACAGTGTGTTTCGCAAAAATGTACAGCTTAAAAAAACAATATAAGAGGGAAAATCAATAGCCATGAGTTTATTTATGCTTTAATTAATTTCTACACGTGAAATAATTGTGGTATACAGATAAAGTATTTTAACCAATAAACGTTTCGATAGCCAATGTTCACCGTAAACAAAATGTATGTGAAGAGTTAATGATGTAATTAAACATCGAAAATCCCACTCAATTCATATTTATGTTCATTATATTTTAAAAATACATCACCAAGATATTTTGAATAATACCTCAACATATGCCGTCTTTTTGACGAAAAAGATTTCGGTATATATGAGGTACGCCCAGAAAGTAAGTTCTGTTTGGTAATAAAATTAAAGTGTGTACAGATACAGAAAAATTATTTGTTGTACAAAATTCTACAACTCTTAAACTACTTTTCCAAATAACTGCCAAAATTTTGCAGGCATTTGTCATAGCGAGGCACAAGTTTATGTATACCTTCTTCATAGAAGTTTGCCGCCTGTGTCTTCAAACAGTTGGAAACGTTTTCTTTCAGCGCTTCGTCATTGTTGAAGTGTTGACCGCCAAGGATAGATATGAGATGCAAACACAGATGAAAGTAGCTAGGAGCGAGGTCAGGGCTGTACGGGGTTTGGTCAAACACGTCTCAGTTAAATCCCTGCAGGATTTTTTTCGCATTTGCACTGTGTGGTCATGCGTTGTCATGAAGAAACACAACACCCTTCGACAGCCTATAAATTTAAATTGGTTTCACTTTCCTAGCATTCAGAAAACGAAATGTAAACAAGCATAACAAAGCGTATGTGGCTGACAGCGATCTCACAAGGCACACGTTTCTTCTCCTTGATACAGTGGGTCTGCCGCGCGTGTGCAGAACTGCGATCGCAGCGCTGCAGTGGCCATAAATTGAAACAGAACTTACTTTCTGGACGCCCCTTGTATTCTCCAAAGCTGAATTTTGTTTAATTACCGTGCTGACTAATAAAATGTATGCATTCGGTTTCCAGCCTAATAATCCTTCACTCACAATAAATGTTGAATAATTTTGTATAGTAGTCTAAATATAAACTACCCGAAATCGTCCTATAGACAAAATGTACGGCTTATTACATTCACATACCATTTTTTTCTTGCAATATTCTATGCTATATGATGTATGTTGCAGACTTTTCTGTTTCTTCTACGAAATGCCTAAACGATTAACACATATTGCATACTTCTTTTATCTTAGTTTAAGTACGTGCGCATTTATTGCTTAGTTCTGAATAATTGAAGCAGGAAATAAATATGAATACGGCATGAGAATGAAAAATATAGCATATTTTAATATAATTACCAAAAATGTTATGTTTGAAACATACACTCGCTCTAACAACATGTTAGACCCACAATTTAAGCTTGATTTAATAGCAGAACTCATATCGTTTCATGAAAGGAAAGATCTACATGCGAAAGTATATGTACTGTCTGCAACCACAAGAATACAAGAAAGTTAGGAAGAGGGAGAGGGGTTTGAAGTGCTTATCTGCTCTGGTATTGGATCCATTTACTGCGAAATGAGTGTGTGAGACTGTATATAAGTCAACCACCCATACTTCCAGATCTAACGCTCGTTTCAGTAACTGCACTGATAGGTAAGATGAGCTATGTGTTAACACTGAGTATTCCGCATGAACCTAGCATATTTATCACATCCGGAAGGCAAGCAAAAGTTATTACGTTATTCATTCTTCTGCTTTGTCTTCTTCTGTTGGGCGGACATACAAGCGGAAAGATGTTACATTACTCTGTTTACACACTCTTCTAAAAATATCTTTATTAAAACTTATTTTTCTATACACCTATTGTTGCAAAGAGGGTTGTAAGGGGAATGAAGGACTTACAAACCTTATCCGCAACTAGGAACGTAGCTATTGGATGGATTGGGGATATCAGATAGTAGAGTAAATTGGTGGTGATTGAACAAGGACTCCGTCATCGTGAAGAGATCAGAGGTGCAATTGAAATTTTATATAAATTATAACATAATGAGCTGTACCTTTGGTTCAGTGTTAAGTAAAATCTGAACAAGTAGATAATTCTCTCCTGTCTACATAAGTCCTGTAGTAGTGTTGAGGTCCCAGCTCCAGTCGAAAGATTGCGTGATCAGGCTCTGATAGCATCAGCAGGCTAACTGAACGAATGAACTATCCAATCCCCATTTTTACTGATCCCTACCATTTAAATAGACGTTTCTCCCAAAATGACTGCCAACTCACTTGTCAGCGCTTCGTATGTCTCTTTTTGTAATTTACGTCCTCCATCGTTGTCATATCGGATGGTGAATGAATTAGGTGAAATGATGTTCAAATGAGTCCAGGGTCCATGGATCTTAGACATTCGTCTTGAAGGATAAGGGAAAGCCCCGGAGAAAACCTTATCCAGGTAACTCACCCTGACCGAGTCGCATGACTAAATATTGCCCAACATTTTTTCACATGGTACAATGTATGTTTACCTGGAAATAACTTGCCTAAACTTTCTGTCGACACAGCAGGAGACCTGACTTTACAGATTCATGAGTGTACCTTTGTTTGACCACATGACTCATACCTAACATTCTCTCACATATCTAATCTTGGAACTACAAGAAGTTAAATGTTAAAATCCAATAATCATAATTCTTTCCAACATTTGTTCAGTCCCTATACACAACACTATTAACTTAAATAGACATTTTATTGTGAATATGAGAAATATTACAGTAGGCTAAAATAATAGCCAATGGCTGTTATGCAATGACTTTGAAAATCTTTGTCTGTTGACTCTATTTACTTGGTTATAATTACGGTTTAGTTACTTCTCCTAAATTTTATTCAAAAATAACACGTGAAACGTCAGTCATTTTCAAACATTGTAGAATAGCATGGGAAAGAGCAACATTGTTTGAATAACACCTCATTAGAAGCGTTGGCATAAGACCTACAATCCACAAAATAAAACACAAGAGGTAAACATGGCTTCTTTAGGTGGAAACTCAATTTCTTAAGTGAATTTTTATAGTACTTACTACTTTTATAACACCAATACACGTGAAAGTATAAAGACTCCCTGTAAAGTGAATTTCTGTTCTTGGAGTTTCTCTTTCTTTCCCTCCCATCTCTTTTAACCGTTTCATTTACCAGTGTAAGCTATCTGTCTTTACTTGTGATCGATGTCCCTCGTTCTCCATGCCATTTCAAGCGAGACGTGCCTCAAATCTGATACTGCCTCTGGAGCCACACCTTCTTCTTCGCATCTCTTTACTCGTAAGTTGCATTTAGTGCGGTCTGCTGCACTTCCCATCTACCCCCGCACTTAAACCTCTTTATTTTGATAGCCAGAAGCCACTCTACTAACTCAGGGAAAACGACTACTATATCTTAGATACTACTTTCATTTGTGCAAGTTCTCTTTTACCACCGAAACGAAGCACTACTGCTATTGTGCTATATAACGGTATTACCTTCAGTTCGATATCTACTAACTTCCGAACAGTTTTAACAAATTCGTGCACTCGTGTTTGATTGTATTGTACCAGAACTTAGTCATCAAATACTCAATTAGCTCTGGAGGTTGCTTTGTAAAGTAGTTAAATGCTAATAAATATAGAAAAATTTAATGCCCATATTTTACATTTTCGGGTTTCCTCTATTTAAAAAAGAGGCATTTTTAGACCACGTCAAACTACATGTCTCTTTGTCTAATAAAGCGTTTCTCAAGACCGAAAAGTGAATTAAATATGAAAAGTTAAAGCCTCCAAGAATTACCATATTCTATAGATACCACACCAGGTCTTCCAGCAAAATCGGCCCATTCCAACTACCATTTTCTTGGATCAATTTTTGCTCTTTATTTTGCTGTTATTTATTCCATTCTTTATGACTGTGTACAGCATAAGTGAAAAACAAAACAAAAAAAATCAGTTAAACGCCACACTTGTATTTAAATTTCAGCATCTTCCAAAGATGTAATGTTATTCATAATTTTAAACTAAGGGCATGAAGTGATGTTTTTATCTATTCATATAGTTGTTACTATTATCCTCATAATATGTGATAAAATATGGATATTACTATTGTTTTATTCGAAAATTAATTACGGGAAAAATAAACAAGAAGCTTCATGTTCTGGATAGGTAGAGTTATATAAAAATTCCATACAGTAGCCGGGATTTGAACCACGGATCTACTGACTCGTAAATTTCCCGGTAAACAAGAAGGGGCTTCCACATATAATGAGAAACACACCATTTGTAACGATTTACTATGCCTCATCTACCAAGGCTTTATATTTAAACCACTATTAGATTAATTGACGGAAAGTAACTGTTTTTCCACACTAGTTGGAAGAATTCCACACTAGATTGGATAATTTAATATCATGCTGGCATGCTGCCATGCTCAATGGTTAGGAACAACCTGGAAACATGGTTCAAATCCGCCTACGGCATTGCATTTCTCAGTCTACCTATCCAAACCATGACAATCGCCGGGTACTGTGGATATTATTGTCGTGGCGACGCGCATAAAAGTTTCGGCGCAGGGGGCGATAACAGACGGATGGTGTATCACAGAAATAAAGAGTCTAGAACAAATGAATATAGCGGGGAGATAAAGGAATTGCCGGCACAGATAAAGTTCCGTCTAGAAAATTTTGGTAACGTCTTGATTGTTTTATAGAACATTCGATTTCTTGTTTGTTCCAGAAATATCTCGAATTATCAGCAGAGGTATTTAAGGAACTGACTACTCGCCAAGAGTCAGTCGTAAGTAGTAAACAGCTGTTAAGTGTTGTAACGAGAGTCAGTCGGAAACACAGTGAAGTAGTAAACAGTTGCAAGGACAGACGTAACAGCAGTGTTGTAAACAGATGTAATCAGAACGCTGTTGTTGTAGATTGTGATTGTGTATGTGACGTAATTCTGCTTCCGTGAGAATTGAACAGAATGTATTTCTACGGAAATAAGGAACATTTTGAATTTCTGCAAATTGGACTTTTAATTTTACGAACCCACGAAGTCGCACCACCACCACCACCACCACCACCACCACCACCACCACCACCACCACCACCACCACCACCACCACCACCACCACCACCACCACCACCATCACCACCACCACCACCACCACCACCACCACCACCACCACCACCACCACCACCACCTCCACCACCACCATCATCATCATCATCATCATCATCATCATTATTTAATTGTAATATAAGCCATTATTGAATTTAAGTATTTTTGCTATGCATTTTCTATTTATACATGGACAGAACTTAAATGATATCACTCCTTCACTTGCAGATAAAACTAAATTACGCAGCTTAAAGTTTCGCTGGGAGTTTCTAGTGTACTATTCAGCTTGTGTATGATTTTCTAAAGGTAAAAGGAGAACTTAATGAATTTATTTTTGTACAAAATAACTAAGAAATCAAGTTGCTTACATAAGATCTTAAATATTTACTTAGTTCATTTAAGCTCGGTATCCGACAACTGAACAGTGATATTCAAGAAGATAGAACATCCCTTGACTTAAGATTTCCTCGTATTTTTTAACTCTTCTGTTCTTCACGCAGGAGAAAAACTTAATTAAAGCAGTACTGATACAAAGAACCCTCATAGCAAATAAAACCGGTAGGAGAAGTGGGAAGACGTGATATAAAGTGACGGCTGTATTAAGTTATCTCCGAGTTTCATGGGTCCTTGAATCTCCCTTTAGCGCACATTGCCCGTGTTTGTTTTTCTTACCCGTGTTTTGCTAAAAAGAAACCTGGAATATAAAGATAATTTTCTTTTACACGCTCAAAATATATCTTGCTTTATTCCTTGGCGGGTTGCAGTAACAAATAGGAAAGTTTACGCTCCTTATTTAGATACGTTTTCAGGTGCACCACCAGCAGCAATAGGATATGTTTGGGTAATAGAGCATTGGAGTACGGTAACCTGTATCGAATGTGTCTCCGCAGTTGTTACATGAAAATGTCAAATCATTTCTTTGTTCAAAGCTAATGAATTTGTAGCGCTAGATGCTTTATGTAAATGTGCTTTGTATAAATTGTATCCCGTTTCAAGCAAACCTATTTCTGCAATTATTGTAGGAGGAACACGACTTTAAATATTCTATTCCGTCGCAAGTAGAGATCTCGGTTTTTGATACACTTTTCTTTCTTTCTTCTTTCTTTCTTTCTTTCTTTCTTTCTTTCTTTCTTTCTTTCTTTCTTTCTTCTTTCTTTCTTTCTTTCTTTCTTTCTTTCTTTCTTTCTTCTTTCTTCTTTCTTCTTTCTTTCTTTCTTTCTTCTTTCTTTCTTTCTTCTTTCTTTCTTTCTTTCTATCTTTCTTTTCTTTCTTTCTTTCTTCTTTCTTTCTTCTTCTTTCTTTCTTTCTTTCTTTCTTTCTTTCTTTCTTTCTTTCTTTCTTTCTTTCTTTCTTTCTTTCTTCTTTCTTTCTTTCTTCTTTCTTTCTTTCTTTCTTTCTTTCTTTCTTTCTTCTTTCTTTCTTTCTTCTTTCTTTCTTTCTTTCTTTCTTTCTTTCTTTCTTTCTTTCTTTCTTTCTTTCTTTCTTTCTTTCTTTCTTTCTTTCTTTCTTTCTTTCTTTCCTTCTTTCTTTCTTTCCTTCCTTCTTCTTTTCCTCTTCTTTCTTTCTTTCTTTCTTTCTTTCTTTCTTTCTTTCTTTCTTTCTTTCTTTTCTTTCTTTCTTTCCTTCTTTCTTTCTTTCTTGTTCTTTCTTTCCTTTCTAACTTTATGTACTGCCATGCCCTAGGACTGCCTCGAATTAATTATGATTTTTTTGTAGTTTACGTCCTCCAACGTTGAGTCATATCGGACGGTGAATGAGATGTGTGAAATGATGCTCAAATGAGTCCAGGGTCCATGGTATTTAGAGCTACCCGACATTTGTCTTTTTAAGGATAAGGGAAAACCCTGCAGAAACCTTATCCAGGTAACTCGCCCTGTCCGAGATTCGAACTTGGGACCTCTGATTCGTTATTCACGTATGAACCAACAGATCTCTTCTCTCATCACTTCTGGTATGCCTTCGCCCAAGACAGAAGCAGATGACCGTCTTAATGGCCTGCCAGCCACGGTCTGCTTTCACCACAGCTGCGTGTGTGTGACTTTCACCTCTTGAAGCCCTGTCTTTATTCACACCAAAATTCCCTTTGTGACTATTTTGTCCATTGTGATTATTAGTCTCGGTGATACCATTATTAAGGGTCCCAACACTGCCCATTGTGATTATTAGTCTCGGTGATACCATTATTAAGGGTCCCAACACTGCCTTTTCAAATGGAGTCAAGTGTTACCCATTTAGAATTCCTGCTCATAAAACCCTCCTTCTTACGTCTCTTTTGATATTCGACTCAACCCAATGCCCCTGCACGTGTAGTAACAAACATATACAATGTTCCTTTGGAATTCATTACTGTTCTTTATCCATTGCATCCCTTAATTTCAGTATAAACTGAAATAATATCATAAATATTTTTGAATAGCCACTAAAGTCCCCTTCATTCTGGAGCAACGTTTGCATAATTGGTAAGTCAAAAAGATCAGCAAAATCTTAATCGTAAAGCACACGACTTTAGAAGAATAACTTTTCATAGAGATATCTTTATGGAAATAACCTAGGCTTGATTTCTTTTATATAGTGGAAAACAAAGAGAACGGAATTTCAATTTCATCACATGGAAATTTGTTCTTAAACGTCTGTCTATCCCATTAGCCTCTTGCATACTGTAATACCATTGTAATAAAACCCTTTCCACGACGTTTACGTTATTAATGTGAAGTAGAAGAATAGAAAACTAAGCACTTTGAGGAATAATTTTGAAACAGCGAGTAAAGAAATTCATGTAAGTGCACACATATGATTTTTACCAGTTCTAACTATATTTTGAATCTGTTACTGAGTACAACACCCTTTAGTTTATTCGGCTTGGGACATTTTAAACTATGACTGTGCATGAAATATTCTGAATAAGCCATGTCAAGGAGCTATATATTTGGTTATCAACTCATGGGTTAGAACAAGCAGACGAAATAAAACAATATGTAGCATTTCAGAATAATAAGGATATAAAAATTCTCACCTAGGTTTTCTTATCTTTACCGCAGACAGAAACAGGGAACAAAGGTATCCTTCCCTAAGTTATCGCAGTTCCTCTTTGGTACATGTATATTTCAAGACAATATCGAACTGATTTTCCTCAGCCTTTACGATCTAAACTTCTTTTTCTTCCACGTAAGACCTGCCGTTCACTCCTAGCAGTTTTCAAGTCTGTACTTAGTGGTCAGGACATACCCCCAAAGATGAGTCCCAAGCAGCTCTCTCACCGTGACGTCGACCTATGAAAAATGCATGAGGTTAAAAGGGAGACCATGTAGAAAAAGGAGGTAAGGTTAGCATTTTGTTTTATGGAGTAGCTAAGGAAAAATATCAGAGTTCGAGCACGCTGTATCTGACGATTAAGTCACTTTCTAACAGCGACGAACATGAAGGACATGGTTAAAATTAAACTTAATCTTAGTAACATATCAGAGCTAGAGGATAAAGCTCTTGAATCACCAGCATTTTGGTGAAAGAAACTTTTACGCAGATTTGTACTAGAATAGTCTTATTTTCCTTACTTTAATAGAAACTATATGTGTTGGAAAAGTTCTAGTGATACTAATGGAGCTATGAATTTAGAGAAAAGTGGCTTTTTAATTCTCACGTTATGCTAATAAATGTTAGTGTTAAATAAAAGAAAAACATCATGACTCAGATGTTAAGTATTTCATTATATGTAACAATATTTATTGTATTACTAGATGACCCAAGGAAGTTCGTACCGCAAATAAAAGTTGTCTGAACTTATCTATATAAACAAAACACATTCGGATTAGTTATTTATTCTGCTATTGGGGGTGAAGTTTAAATACAACACATTTATAATTAAGTTATTCAATTTAAAGCTTTCTGGTAGATGATGCTTTTGTGTTTTTATGGGTTTTTGATAATGTTTTTAAGATCGAAACTATTAACCTATGTATAAGACAGGGCTGCCCAATATCCTCAAATTTTTTAACGTCTATATCGAAGCAGCAGTTTCCGAATGACGAGCTCAGTTGAAAGTAGATTTTAAGTTAGGTCGTACAATCTTAAACAGAGTCCTGTTTGCAGATGATCAGGTCATTCTGCCAGATACTGAAGATAGATTACAAATAGCTTTGCACCAACTCGACAAAACAATGTCAACGTTAATTTTATTATTTCAGCAGAGAAAACGAAAGTGGTGGCTTTTATTGGTGAATACCCAACACTGTCCAAAATGCTCCTCAAAAACAAAATAATAGAACAAGTTAAATATTTTAATCACTTAGGATGTGATATTTATTGTGAATGTGACAGAGATTTAAAACAAAAGGTCTATAAATTTCAAAACAGATATGGCACTATAAAACGAACATTGAAAAACAAATCAAGAAGAGATAGCATATTAAAGTTTTATAAAACTAATGCAGTGTCTGTTACATCTTATGTACCCGAGACCTGGAGCTTGAACAAAACTAATAAAATAACAATTGAAACGGGTGAAATGAAATTTTTGAGGTACGTAGCTGGCTCTAGTCTTAAAGATCACATTAAAAGTGAAACAATAAGAGAACAACTAAAATATTTACTTTAAATGACGAACTCAGGGACTACAAACTGAAATAGCAAGATCATCTCTCTCGAATGCCAGAAGAAAGAATAACCAAACAGGCCTTGCAGTACAAACTAGTTATATTAGAGATGTTGGAAGACCACGGAGACGCTGGGAAAATGCCTTCTGAGCCGAAAGAGGCCTATCTAGCCTATCTTGATGATGATAATGATGTTTTTGTAGTACGTAAATATATTGTGACTTTTTGGTTTCGTAGAATTAAAAGTCCAAGTTGCAGAAATTCAAAATATTCTTTATTTCCGTAGAAATAAGGTCAATCCTTACAATAGCAGAATTACGTCAGATATACAATTACACTTTCAAAATACACCAGTTTCAGTTACAGCTCTCGTTACGACTCTGTTTACCATTACTCTCTTATATATACCTCTATTGATAAATCTACAGTGTTCTAAAATGTTCTCTGTCAATTAATATGTCACTAGAATTTTCTATTTTTCTAACTTTATTTGTTCAGACCTTATATCTCCGTGCTATCTTTATCAGTTTCTTTGTGTGCACAAGCCGCGTTATTGCGATAACGGGTTCGTTACAGTATAAAGATGATGATTTTTCGACGTGGGAACATTTGACGTATAAATTGTCCATGAGAGAAACAGGGAAACTCCAAGCTGTTACCGTAAACTTCCAACGACTTTCGTTGCGATTTGTTTATGGTCATCGCAAATTTCAAACGCTCAGGAAATTAATTTTGTGTCTAATCTTCGAAAGCTATACCATCACGCTACATAACAATTTAAGTCTTTATAACAAACGATAAGGGTTAATTAATAAAATATTGCAATTGAAAGCTTCGCAGGGAGTGGAATATCTCTCAACATTAAAATGCTTTTGTTTGTCGAAAATAAAAGAAAGTGTATATGTTCCGTGAAAGTTTGCGTGTTTAGTTTTATGTTTAGTTAATAACCCGGTCCATTATCACTTCATTTTCCTTTTCTCACCTCTTAAACCTCCCTTGGACTTATACAAATATTTTAAAACTAAAATTAGGCAAATCGGTTCAGCCGGTCTCGAGTTTTTTAGACTAATATACGTCTATTAGTCTAAAAAACTCGAGTTCGGTCCCGAGTTCGAATCTCGGTCAGGGTGAGTTACCTGGATAAGGTTTTTCCGGGGTTTTCCCTTATCCTTAAAGACGAACGTCAGGTAACTGTAAGCTCCATGGACCCTGGACTTATTTGAGCATCACTTCACCCAATTCATTCACCGTCCGATATGATCTAACGTTGGAGGACATCAATTACCTATATATATATATATATATATATATATATATATATATACATTATTACTCTTTATTAACAGTATAATTATTTCTTTTCCTTGCTTAAATCACTGATACCGGTGTCAGGAGACAGGGACCACTGGCCCGGGAAGTGGGGCATGGGAAGTCGAAGCACTGAGCCTGAAGAAGGAACAAGGATTGAGGGGCCTGCTCAACGCCTGGGATAAGAGCGAGAGAAGTGAATTATAGTATAAGAGAATGATAGGAGAGATGATAATTGAGTAGTTGGTGGAATGATGGTGGGGGAAACCGTATCATCCGGAGAAGACCTGCCCAGCGCCGTGTTGTCCATAGAATCATTATACTAAGATAGATTGCACTCTTTCAAAGTGCGTCAAAATACGTGATTAATTTTAAACTTCATTTTAATATTTTTAAATGACATTCAATAAAATATGTTTTAAGTCTACTGGTAATAGCATAGTTCCATGTTTCTATGGTTGGATCAAGGAGAAAATGTGATCTGGTCCAGGCTTTCCAACTGTCACTTCGTCCGCCTCGGTAGCGTAGATGGTAGAAAGTCTGCATCACGTTCAAAAGGTTCCGACTTCGAATTAGGGTGAGTTATCTGGATAAGGTTTTTTCCAAGGTTTTCCCTTATCCTTAAAAACGAATGTTTGGTAACTCTAAGCTCTATGGACCCTGGGGTCATTTGAGCATCATTTCACCCATTCCATTCATCGTCCGATATGACTTAACGTTGGAGGACGTAAAATTACAAAAAATATAAAAATAAAAAAACTATCACTTCACTCAGGTTTTGCTTTCATTTAAGCTATTTCAAATTTAGTGGAGAGTTCGTGTACTTCCCTTTGTCACTTCAATATTGTGAACTAGTTACTCCCTCACTTTTTCACTTCACTATTCCCACGACGTTCATATTATTTTCTTACCGTTGACGTAGTGTCCTAAAAAAGATCCGCCATTGCGCTAGGGAGTCAAACACAGATCGTGTCCAATCCCATGTAGTAAGAGCAGTTATCATAGTTCACCATGTTCGTCATAAATTCACTCGAAGAACAGCGTACCTATTGACATATTCAACTCCTCAACATCGTAAGATTCTGCGAGACTTTCTCTATCGCTCAAATTCCTTTGTCGCGAACCAAGACTCGCTTCGCCGGACTTACTCTGCAAGACTGACTCGCTTTGAAAGCTCTCGCTTAAGTGTACAGCCATATGAGCTTTCCAGAAGATTCACAACGTCTAAACATCCAAAAAGTTCTGCTCTCACGACAGCGCTTATCAGCCGACACCTTATTTAGTTAACCGTTCACATGGCTTCGGTGCCGACTTTCGATAACCTTGCACAACAGTAGCTGCGTCAGAGCAACTTTGAAATAACTGTAGATAAAGTGGTTAAACTTGTTTAAATGACAATGATTTATCCCACACTTTTGTTGCTGGTATATACATACAGGAAGTAAATCGACTCTGGAGTCTAAAACCTATTGAAATTTCAATGCTTGCAGGGGCTAACTCTTATGAAGATCAGGTTTTAGGTACTAAATTTGAGATTTTCTTATCATAGAAGGCATACATCTTACAGCCTCGGAGCTTCCCCAGTTCCCTTCATAACAAATAGGGTTGTAAATAAATTCCATAAATTTAAAATAAAAAGCAGTGTCTGCTTTTACTTTTTCTGGCTGTGAATAGAGAAAAGGTACAGAGTGGTGAAACCCCTTTGCAAACAATTTTCATTTCTCTTCACTCAGGACTCATCCTTTATGTTACAACCCTTCTCTAATATTTTCTGCTATCGAATGGAATCGTTCAAAAGCAATACACAGGGAACATGCTGGGGAATGGAACGTTTTATCTTTTTGAAGGCGATACCCTTTTTGGAAGCTGTCTCTTCTACTTAAGCTGACATTTGCAAGAAAAGCTAGTTCAAGGTGAGAAGCGACAGGTGGTCTCTCATTGTAGGAGTTTGGCAACAAAGCAAAGAGCTTTGATTCGAATCTCAACTCTGGCTCACTTTTTTATGCTTCACTTCGCACCTTTCAATGCCAAAAAAGGAAGTAACGGCTTTACAATAAGAAAGGTTGTTCCCGCAGAAGTGTGCTCTCGATGGAGGACAAAGGCCTTGCTTTCTTTCGTGCCTTTTCCTTCTTTCTTCTTTTTGTTGAAGCATTTTATTGATCTGTAGCACTTTGTAGTGATATCAGTATCTGGAAATATCTGAAACCTCTTCAGCATAACTCGATTTAGGCCATCAAATATTATTTATTTTGAAGGTAAATTTATATTTCTGTTAACGGAATATAGAAACGTGACGAATAAAAGCACAGCACCTATATATTAGCAAAGGAATCGTAAATATTTCTCATTGCCCATATCTGGATTCTGGAATCTTCTTAAACATGATGGTAGCTAGGTTGGAACATGGGACACGCTTATTGATTGGTCCGTTGTGTCTTACAGCAATGTCCGTGAGAAAGAGATGAGACAAAGCATTCAAAATATATCGAGATTCCGAAGGCGAAACGCGCTAAGCAAATGTGGGTTCACTACGATCAGGCCTCAGCTTCCCTATACAGATTAATTCATATGTAATTTTTACGAAATACATTACAATTCTTTCATAGTTTCTTAGATCCCAATAATTCTGGCTGCTTCCATTGTTTTGGAATGTTGACATGTACCAGCCATACACATGCTAACATTATGATTCCACATTTATTAAAACATTACATATATCCTAGTATCATCGCTAATACGTACCATAGAAATTATTGCTCGTATACGCCACAATTCCATTAAACTTCGAAGAGGGGATATTAAACATTCCTAGATGCTCTAGCTTCTGACAAGAAGTGAGTTTCAGAGACTGAAATCAACGTTGATCTTCCTTTAGCACTTTGCAAGTTATAGAGCATCATAGAAGTTCCTGAATTCCTAGAAGTGCAGTAAACAAACAGAGGGTTTGAACGTGCACAAACTCAGTCAAACTCATTACATCACTTCTAAAACATTACTTGTTATCTTCCAGGAAGTAAGGTGAATCTGCTACATTAGTTATATCAGATTCTGAATTAACCTCAAGCTGACGAGTACAAAGGAAGACTAATGCCGAGTTGTAAATACTTTATACAAGTTTCTGAAGTACTGCTTTTAAAACTGAAATTAGGGACTAAAATGTTTTACAACCCAAAGTTGTAATAAAGTTACTACAGACTATCCTATTGAAGTCATCCACCTTTACATCACTACCGTTTACAGAATTCCTTTATTAACAAATGTAAAGTGAAAAAGAATTAAAGTATGACTCATCTATTACTTAAGAGCATCCCTTTACAGGATTGCATTTGCAATACAAAGATTTTCCAACTATCTTCTAAAATAAGAAGATTTTATGCACAAGCCTATACTCAGAGCTTAAATATTTACACATATAAATAAAACACTATGTAAAATATATGTAAATATATAAAATATTATTCATATATATAAAACAGCACTAAATTTATTTTCTTAAAATCTGTTTCCTTTATATACACTGCATTTTAAAATGATAACCATTAACATAAATTAGCGTACAGTGCGTGCTTCAATATCTGCATTTTTTGTTCAGTACGATTCTTAATCAGTTATGTATCAGAACTTTTTTTCTTTTGGGTCCCTCCCCTTTCTTTTCATTCAAAATGCTGTTTGCTAAGGATTTTCTGAACATCTTGAAGTCACTTCCCCTTATCTACTATCTTTTTAGTTCTGTTACACAATATATACTTATCCATCTTTTTTTTTTTTCAAAAGAACAAGGAGAAGGGAAATAAGTCTATTCATGTGCTAAGTGAGATAAGAAGGAAGGATGGGCTCTGATTTTTTTTTCCAGGAGGTTCCATATGTTAGGACATCGTCTCATCCTGTATCTTTCAGCCTTTAGCCATGATTTAATCTCTAATAAAGTCGGTTGCTCGAAACTAAGGCAGTAATGGTAGAAACTAAAAGTCAACCATATCTGTGGGTGCTCTGTTACTCCCTTCTGGAGTTTCCTAGCTAACAAAACTAAGGTTATAGAATTCTCAGACGTTATCCCAATCATGTGTCCCGTCTGCTTCTTGGTCCATTTCCAGATGTCACGTACCATTACGCAGCTGGTATACCTTGAGGTTATTTTATAACTTCCTTTGTAATGCCCAAGAGATGTTCTGTTTACTCTCATCCGATAATTTTGGTCAATAATTATCCTGTTCAACCCGGAAAGCTCTGTTGCGTACCCGATGCGAATGACATACAACCAAATTGTACATTATGCCTATTATCAATAACATACAGAAAACTGCTCATCCGGCGATTTTGTGTTCAATGGTTTATGTTTATAAGAATTACTAAACTTCTTTTTATATCCTCTCTTTATTTGCCTTATTGTCCCCTTTTCCGTCGACCCTGTACTTTTAATCATGTCTAAGTGTCAAAAGTTTAACGGACCTGCGCTAGTGTGGATCGCGGTTGTGAAGTATGCCATATTCAAGGGTAACCGAGTTCGAATCTCAGTAAACGTGAGTAATCTAGTCATTTAATTGTCTGATATGATCTAAAATGTCTAACGACTTTAACTACAAATAAAATTGCTAATTTAAATGCATCGTATACATCGCTGAGAACATGTGCGATGCTGAAAATATAGGTGTTTTTCCAGGTCATATAAATTTCAACTCTTGCGTCCTTTATATTCTATATTTCAAGATTCAAAGTATTAAGAAAAACAAGGGTAATGATATGATGTTTTTGAAACTGTAAGATGCATGTTAAAATGCCACTGAAGGAGAGAAAATTGAAAGCTGCACATTTACTGCATTTGTTTTCACCATAAAAAATCATATGTTCTCTTTATCTCAGACAATGGTGGAAGAGAAGACATGTTTTGCGTATTATATTGAGAAGGAGAGCAATAAAGTGGCCATATACGCAGGGCAAGCTTTCTGCTGTTTCTCGAGGGAGTAACAAGTCATCGGTGTTTTCTTTGCTTCCTTGCTTCTATGTTCGTCCCCCACGAAAACTGCCAATAGCAGGCCCCTAGCTCCTATCTGGCCGGCCACGATCACTCTTCCAGCCCAAGGGCCGTCGAGCTCTACGAGCCGCAACATTTGTCTTGCTTTCTTCCAGTCCGTCGCATCCAGGATCCTCCAAGTTCTGCTTAGGATCTCTTCCATTCCCTCCTAGCAATGAAATAAGAGAAAGTAATCTTATTTCTGCTGATATAGATTAAACGACAACGTCTCAAGAATAAACCGGGAACATTGCGCTTAAGCTCTAGTGCTATGAAACCTGCACAGTCTTATTGCACTTGGGGCAACCCCAAGACAATACGACAGAAAAACTGGTAACACTTAGACTGTAGATTACTGTCTTTATCTGTCTCTACTAATATCATTTACCTACGTAGTCAAAATAGTGGTTTTAATTAATTGAAACTCGAGACAAACTCTGTGATTATTGATGTTAAATGCGAATGCAAATATACACCAAAATGTAAAAGATGTGCATGATAAATTACAACAATAATTTCACAAAAACGAAATTAGTTATTTCGTTTGTGAACATCTTCTTATCAATGCAAGTACGGGCTCTTATAGGTGTTTTGGTACGGCCTGCAATGATATCACAGGTTTCTCCCTCTCTTTTGCTTTTTAGTTATGCTTATCACAAACATACACTCATACCACGTGCTAGAGGGTGGCGTGTTAGTAGTTCTCAAAATATATATTTAATGGATAGAGTCAACATGAAAAGTTCAATGCCATGGCCGGGATTTGAACCACGGATCTCCTGGTTTCCGTCCAGTCGCTCGTAACCTTTGAGCTACCATGGTCAACGTGCCGTTCTGACATTAAATTCCCCAGTTGACTCGTATATTTCCCCCGTAGACCACTAGGGGCTCTCACATTCGAGGTACAACTGGGGAATTTAATGTCAGAACGGCACGTTGACCATGGTAGCTCAAAGGTTAAGAGTGACTGGACGGAAACTAAGAGATCCGTGGTTCCAATCCCTGCCATGGTATTGAATTTTTCATGTTGACTCTATCCATCAAATATCTTAGCCTATATACGGCTAGTGTGGAGAACTGATTAATTTCCATCAATTAACTAGTATATTTAAGTTGAAATCTGAGTACCGAATTTTTGGAGCGAATACGTCCTCCAACGTTAAGTCATATCGGACGGTGAATGAATTGGTTAAAATGATGCTCAAATGAGACCAGGGTTCATGGAGGCTAGAGTTACCCGACATTCATCTTGAAGGATAAGGGGAAAACCCGGAAAAACCTCATCCATGTAACTCACCCTGACCGAGATTCGAACTCGGGACCTCTTGAACGTTAGACAACATGCTACCATCTACGCCACCGAGGCGGGCTTGCTGTGTGTTATAGTATAGAGAAAGTAATATTAATATTTTAATACCAGGCACCGGGATGAGGCTTATAGAGTTACCAGCAACAAAATAAGACATAAACTGGAAATGTACACATCAAATTTAAACATGAAAAAATTTCAATCTCCACTCGTTAAGAACGAATGTCGAATCTTAGTAAAGTAATTTTAAATGGGAGGAAAATCTGTGGAACAGATGTGGGTGACTTTGTGGATTCGTAGATTTAAAAGTCCAATTTGCTGACATTCTAAATGTTCTTTATTTGCGTAGAAATACACTCCGTAGCAGCAAAATTACATCACATATCACAACACAGTCTTCCAAGGTCGGTGACAATAACAAACATCTCACGTTACAACACACTCAGCTGTTCTCTGCTTACTCACTCTCGCGACTCACTTCACAACTCTACTACTACTGCTGGCGTGTCACAATCTCTTAAATACCTCGCTAATAATTTCGAGATGATTCGAAAATAAACTAAAACCCGAACAATCTCTGTCAGTCCATAAATTTCCATTTATCTCAGTTTGTTTGTTTCGGCAGACCTTTGCCTGCGCTATGTTTATCTGCTTATGCAGGCAACTTCCGCCTGTCATCTTTATGTAAACAAGCCGCGTTATCCTACGCACGAACTCTTTATGTGCATTGCCGCGATATTATGTATTCCATGTAAATCGTAAACAATAAATTTTTAAATTTTAAACATTTACAGATTAGAATATGTACCTGACTAAACAGAAACACACAACCCAAAACTAAATTATCCTTGGAGGTAATGAGCAAAGTAGGAAATTAATGTCATTTATATTTGCGATTCTTCCTCAAGAAGATTCTTAAGGATCTCACCTGCGTCTGTTTTATTCCCAGGCTTGCTCGTCAGGGCTTATGAGATTTCACCTTCTGAGTATACGTGGGGTTTTGAAGAAAGACACGGAGTTTTAAGTATTTATTAAAGTTGTAATGCTTCAATCTTTCTTTCTAATATTTGAGAAACACCGATCACACTTCCACTGTTTGTTTACTCACTGTGAAACAAATACTTCCATAAATTTCATATTTATCGGTAGCTTTCCGACACGCAAGGCTACATTGGTCTGCTCTCTATCCCTGCCAGACGCGGAATAATATAGCGTGACGCTTACTAGCGCGTCTGACGCATCTTTTAAAATATGTTCCTTCGGCTACCACTGGTTTCCAAATAATCTTTATTATCTTACTACTTTTTAATGTATCTTTGTTACTTTAGCTATCGTAGACCATTTATAATAATTTTATTATTTATCTTTCTTGATGATAAGTGTATAAATTTCTATTTTAATATACATGTAAGCTTTATCTGACTTATCCAACGTAACGTTAGACTAATTAAGTCAAATTGAAGTCTCTGACTACTGATACAAAATGAATTCCCCGATAAAAATACATTGATGAAAAACCGTCAACGTAAGTGAAAATATCTGTCCTCTAGGCAATGTTAAGTATAAATTTCCTACAGTGGCTCTAATAAAATTTAATTGTTTAACAATATAAATCAACAATTTATTATTTATATATAAACAACTTTACAATGTATAATTATCTTCCTATATCTAAATTTCAAGCTTTTATCCTCTTCCTCCACTCTTCCTTATCCTTCCAATCAAATTCCTCCAGAACTAAATTCATCATTTATCTTTGAATAATCTCCATCCATTTAAGTCTAGGTGAACCACGTCTTCGTCCTCCAGTAGGTCCCACTCTTAAACTTGTTTTGTTGGTCTTATATCAGGCGTTCTGCGAACATGCCCGTATAATTCTAGCCGTTTATATCGTATCTTCTTCTTCTTCTTCTTCTTCTTCTTCTTCTTCTTCTTCTTCTTCTTCTTCTTCTTCTTCTTCTTCTTCTTCTTCTTCTTCTTCCTTCACGGGTTAGGCTTAAGCCTGTTCCGGTCTCACATTTCCTGAAGACATCTCTTTAGGGGGCGTCCTATTGATCTTCGTCCTCTTGGTTAATAATTGAAGGCTTGTTTTGGTATTCATTCTCTTGGCATGGGATTAAGGTGTTCGACGCATTTGTTTCTTTATCTTTGGATTCTTCTAATATCGGTTGTACTTCTAATTCTTTTCTAATAATATCATTCCTAATATGATCTTGTACATCCTTTGATTGATCGTAAGAATCTCATTTCAGCAGCTTGTATTTTACTCTTCTCCTTTTCCCTTATTATCCATGCCTCACTTGCATAGTTTAGTATTGGGATTACCTTCACTTTGTAGAATCTTATTTGAGTTTCTTTCCTTGCTTCATTCCTGAGGGTTCTGTTAATGGTTTCGCAAACTGCTTGGAACTTTTGTATTTAATTCCTTATATCTTGATTTTCCGATTCATAGGTTATATCACAGCCAATGTATTCAAAGTGCGATACTTGTTCTATTATAGTTTCCTCTACTACAATTTTGGTCCTAATTGGGTATTTTCCCTCGAATTCCATTACTTTTGTTTTTGTCTTTGAGATTGTCATACCATATTTTTTACAAATATGGTTTAGCTGATATATTCCCTTCTGTAGTCTATCTTCCTTGTCAAAGATTAAAACTATATCATCCGCAAATAGAAGAGCGTTTATTGCTCTTCCTTGTCCTAACCTAATCCCCTCATGCACTACTTATTACCATTCTATTATAATTTCATATATATATATATATATATATATATATATATATTAAAAAGAATTGGAGATAGACTATATCCTTCTTTCTGTCCTTTGTTTATTTCAAATTCATTTGTTATTTCTCCTTCCATTTCCGTTACCAATTTCGTATTTCAGTTTAAGTTTTGAATAATTTTAACTAAGTATAGTGGGTATCCCTTTTTACATATTACATTCCATAACAATAACCAGTTAACTTTGTCAAACGCTTTTTCTAGATCTGCAAATGCTTGGTGGGTTTCAAGATTAAATTCTCTTCGTCTTCCAAATATTTGTTTTATTGTAAAGACATTATCTATGCATGATCTGCCTGTTCTAAATCCATGTTTATATCGTATAAAACCCAAGTTAAATTTGTAACTTTCATGGTTTACCCCATCACTTTGTTAGATATATTTTATAATTTAAGATATCTAGGGGATCATCTGAAACAATACATTTTGTTGGATAGTACTTTTAAATATGAATATCTAAGTCTGTATTTCATAGGTTAACATACTTCCAAGTATTTATTTATTATTTCCATTTAAGTACTCCTAATTTTATATACTATCTAAAATATCACAAGAAGAGATAATGGAAATATCTACATACCTATCATGGAACTGCAAACGTAAACTTCGTCTCCCGTCGTCAAATAGTTAATTATGTTTATTGGTAGAAATACAATGTTACCATTATTCTAAAGCAGCTTTAACACATCTAAATTATTTCGTAACACATGTTGTGCAATCTTTTATAAATTACTTGTAAGAAGAATGCATCCCTTTATTCGAGTTTCAAGGATTTGGAAACACCTATTTTCTTATTACTCTTAAGTCTTTTCTGATTTTAAAACATTTATTGCATTGATATTTAGCTATGCTCTAAGTGACATATTAGCGAGATATATAGTCTATTTCTCAATTATCAAGCAATTTGCTAAAATGTACCTCCTATATTTCTCTGTTCACATTGCATAATACGTATACCAATATACAAACCTGTGTGTTTCAGAAGTGCTCAAAAGTATTTTCAATTCCACATATAGTTGCAATGCATAATAAATCTGGATGCTGTGATGCATCCCTGGAGAACGCATTATTTTTATTGTACGAATAAAGTGGGTTTTGTGGTAAAACTGTAATAAAACACAAGAATTAAAAGACAAGAAATAAACTAAATTATTGAAAGGAAGTTTTGTTACATTTGGCATTTTCTCACATTTAGACCTAGAAAACCGAAATTAGGGATGAAAATACACTTCAATTGCTATTTTTGGAGACATTAAAATTGTTAATGTACAATACTATACTGCGATCCATATTAACCTGTATCATTTCAATAGATAATAACTGTTTAATCAATAATAGCACACACGTGCAACCTTGAGAGAATTTAAAAAACAATTAGGAGATTACATTACGCTATTTACATCTCAAAGAAAATGTTTTAAGTGTCCTCCATCAGCATCTATACATGTTTGCACTCGTCTCTCAATATTCCTGAAGTTTTACGGAGAGTACCCTCGCCAATGTTACTTATTTAGGTTCGAATGGGTTCCTTGAGAGCATCAATTGTACGTGGCCTATTCTTGTACACTCTATTTTTAGATACCCCACAAGCAAACATCCGGTGAGGTAAGTTCATGGAAACTGGAGGGCCGCAGAACATTTGAGATTATTCGATTATCAAAGAAACTGGTTACAAATTCCATGTTTTCATTAGATGTACGGCATGTTGCTCCATCTTGCTGGAAATAACCTTTTCGCAATCCGACATCATCCAGCTGCTCCACAAATGATTGAAGATACCCATATAAACTTCAGTATCTACAGTTGTATCAAGGAAAATGGGACCAACGATTCATAGGTGCTGGTGGAAGACACTTCCAACATTTTCTCTGAGATGTAAATAGTGTAATGTAATCTTCCAATTGTGTATTATGTTCTCTCAAAGTTGCACGTGTGTCCTATTATTTTTTTAAAGTTACGATCTATTGAAATGGTTCAGATTTATATGGATCGCACTATATTTTGTTGTTCAATGATATTTTAAGTAAAACATCCAGTAATTGCATAACAAACTGCTTAACTGCAACCTCTAATGAATGTCTATTACGTACATTTTCTGTACGGGAGAGCATCATTCTTTCATTCATGAAATATACTATAATTGCCTTGAGCTAAATTGGTATCGCACTGTAGATTCAACAAGGGAAAAGGATTAAACTCAAATGGAACATTGATTTCAACTATTTATAGAAACTCAGCGTTTCCCAACGTTATTCTATTTAATGGTCGATGTATGTCATTGCGGCTTAAAAATAAAAGACACTTCACTTTAGATGCAGACAAAAATTAGTCTAACAGATCTTCACAAACTCAATTTGCGATAAATGATAGCCATTCAAATAAGGATAGTAATTCAAAAGCACGTTTTGCAGATTGGCTTCTTTTCCGTCAGAGGCGTCAGTTACAAAAATGAAACTAATAAACGCTAAGACTGCTTGTAGTTGCTGTTAGCTGGCTCTAAAAATAGAACTGTAAAAAATAAAAAGTGGAAGCTGTTACCATCAGCGGTCTTTGTCCGGCAGTAAAGTTTCATAATCCTCCCCTCAAATGATATGATTTGTTGGCGTGCACGTTTTGGAGTGTAAGGAAGATCAGAGGCGATTATCATGTGGGTTGTTACAACTCTTCGGCACTTAATCGGATTTGCTTCGTTAGGAAAGTGTGAAGCAAACGCACAAATTTTCACTACGCGTATGGAGAGCAAAAGGGTTTTGGAAACAAATGAACTGGAATTCTGTGAATAGCGTCAACGACTGCGGAATGAATGAGTTACAGCATTATCATTGGTTTTAAGTAGAATGTGAAATGCTGTTTAATACTTTTGTGTTGATGTAATTGGAGTTTTACGACTTTTATGTCTCACAGGAGTTGGAAAAATTCCAAGGCAATAAATATGCCAGTTATTCACTTTTACCAAAAAGGTTAAGGGTTGAGGAGAGTCAATTATTTACAGCTTAGGTTGACCAAAGCGATTAGGGTTTACTAAGCTCACTGAATAAGAAATACATTAATTCACTGTTCTGAAACTAAAAATATAGTATACTCAGAAGACGGACTTGTCTGGAAATATGCATGCATAACGTTGAAAAATTTAGAAAAGAAAATAGTTCTCAGAATTTAGAGATCATACAGTAAAAGTGCATTTATGATACGAATCAGAGTTTTAAGGTTTTGGCAAGAACGTAGTAGTGAAGATAAATGAACGTATTTCTGTAAAATTCATGTGTTTTCTTTTGGTTTTACATGTGCTACAGACCTAAAGAATGGTTTTACTGTGCTCGAATATCGGCTGTCTTTAGGGCCTAAAGATCGCGCCAGATTGTACTGATTTTGTGGTCGCCGCAAGAGGAATCCCCACTTGGTAGTAAGCAACTATGGGAACCTAAGTTTCTCATTGGGAAACATTAATTTTAAACCATAAAGCTATTGGTGTATCACAATATTGTAGATATAATCCTCCCATAGTTATAGATTTCAGTGCAAAGATTCAAAAGCGATGTATTCATCTTCAAAATTTCGACAACACGCTTCAAATACGATGCTCATTTGTTAGTCCATATTAGTTGCCACTTCATAGTTTGCCACTGTAAATGATTTAGCACAGAGATATAGGCCTCAAAAGGCGTCGCAACTTGGGAGAGACGTCATCAATTGCATGTTCAGCTGTGTGTATACCAATAGGTTGCCTATTGTGAACGTTCCGTTTCCTTTTCAACAATGTTTTAAGTGTTTTTATGCTTAGTTTTTTATTTATTTTTTATTTTTTTATTTTTACATTATATATATATATATATATATATATATATATATATATATATATATTACTTTTTATTATTTTTTGCTTTGTTTTTAATTTTTTACTTGTTTTAAAGACGGGAACGGGTACAGGGTTGTCGTTTAGAAAATTTATTTAAGGTTTCTTCCGTATATAGGTCCATCTCTGCTCCTTTAAAAATATACGTAAGTGCTTTCCTAACACAGTGTCTCCTCGCCGTACTTTCAGCAGCCAACGTAGTGTACCAGCAACCAACCACACTGCAAAATTATGAAATTTCGTGTCTTTGAAGCGAATCTCCAGTTGTGCCAGCTGTGGTACCGAACGTAAGCATTCTTCTGGACGAAGTTTATGTAGTGCGTCTCGGAGGGAGGTCCAAATAAAGTCAGCCCGCTGACAGTTGTACAAGCGATGCTCAAGTGTATCCTTCCACACATACGCCACAGATCTTCGAATTCACTCTCCCGTGACGCCACATCTTTTCTGCAGTTGGATCCGTTTCATTAACAACTTCATAAACAGTTTCTCTCCAGATCGACGGAAGGTTACAGTTGGTTGCTCTGACCCAAACGCATTCCCAGTCACGACTGTATTTTGTTCCACATTAGGCCGTTGAATACCTGGCTCCATCAAGTGACGATAGAGGTTCTTGGTAGTCAGAAACTTCTCCAGCTGCTCCCCGGAATTTTCAAGAGCACGAAGCTTGGCGACCCAACGGTGAAATTCCCTTGTCGGTCTCTCCACGGCATGTAACTGGTCATACCAAAACTTCTTGTCAATCGGAGACTCACTGCCAAGTAACGAGAACAATCCTCTCTTTCCCAACAGCGCCATACACTTGTCAACATCCACTAGACCACAACCACCTTTTCTTTATTGGAAGACGCAATTGCGGGCGAGCAACTCGATATGCTTTCCCCGTCCACAGGAAGTATCCAAGCAGAGTCTCAAAACGTTGGGCGAATTTTTTGGGAGCGGCAAAGTCTACGCCACATACCACAGTTTACTCAGTGCATAAGTATAAATGTGCCAGAGGTGTTGCAACAACGTTACATTTCGAGAGCGATCTTCATGTAACTTAAAACGTAGCGCGTTGAGCCTCTGAGTCCAATTAAGAGAAATCATTTCTGTTAGGCTAGAGGTAAATATAACCCCTAGTATAGTGATCTGTGGAACCACTTTCATATGTAGCAATATTTGTGGATGTTCCCAGGTGCCAAGTGGAAGGATTTCTGATTTGTGGGCTTTGAGCTCAGCTCCCGAAAGTCGACTCTAAGTCACAAAAGCTGTGGCTATCTCCTCCATATCGTGGTGATCTTTGGCCAAGACCGTCACGTCATCCGCGTAAGCTATTGCTTTAAGGCGTTCCCCAGCTATAGTTAAGCCTTGCAGTCTATCTTGTAGCATCTGGAGTAATGGATTGAGTGTCAAGGCAAACAGTCCCTTAGATAAGGACCTTGAGTTTACCAACAAGCGCCTCCTCCATCCTTGCGCGATTTTATTTTATCTGATATATTGTGATGATGGCATTTCGTACCTTTGCTCCTGTATATTTCAGATGTTGTGATAAAATATAGCTTCCAGTTTAAATAACTGCATTATATTCACTTTTATATTGTTTAAACTAATTTTTGTATGGAGTAAATAACTAAATTCACATAACTGAACTAAGTCAAAGTTCAGAGTCATATGACTTTCTTATTCAAACATTAAGTGAATTACCTGATTAGTCATAAGCATTAGAGGTCACCTGCTGTAAGGGTAGTGGGAGTTTGGCATTTCTTTCTATGTGCAGTTTTTAATTACTAATTCCATTCGCTTACACCATGAAGCGTATCAGGTAGAATGCCTGCCTCAGGTTCAAGAGGTCCCAAATTTGAATCTCGGTCAGTATAAGTTATCTGGATAATTTTCTTCCGGACATTTCCCTTATTCAGAGGGATTAATATGTCGATAAGCTCTTTAAATACTGAGCTCTTTTGAGCAACATTTCGTTTCTTTCATTCATCACCCGATATGACTTAAAATTGGAGTATGTAAATTAAAAAAAAGAAAGATATGAATCCAATCCCTCACTATTTTTCGCTCCCTTTTCCTTTTCCAATATAACAGCTCATAATGTCAAAAGAAACTTATCTTCATGTGGTTTAGTATCCGATCTTTTCTTCCGATCCGGACCATTTTCTCGTTTGATTTCCACAGTGTCTCTTAGCAAACTATTCCTTCTGATGCAATATCTCAGCTCATTGTTAATCTTAACTTCATTGACCTTTTACCAAAACAGCTCCATTACTTACATTGTTTGTTTTGCACGATTTGTCCTTGCACATTTCCAATTTAGACCGGTCCAATCTTTTTTTTTTTTTTTTTTTTTTTGTTGACATCTAAGTCTCTGTACTACAGTACACAACGTTCTCTCTAAACCACTTCGGTTATCTCTGTCCTGGATCTTTGTCTACGTCTCTACAAGGAATATTTATAGTGTGGTTCATTTTATTCTTAAAAGCATCTTATCCTATTGCTGTCCTCTGTTTTAATTCTTTACAATAGCTTAGGTCACTGTATGTATTACACACGAAGCATCTGAAGCTATACTGTTACTTTGCCATCTTATCCGCTATTACTAAGTGTAATTTGTTGATATCCTGCCAGTAAATTTTTGAGTACAACTTATTTCCTTGTAGTGTTTGCATATATTCCGGTTTCCTCAGTCTTGTGACTATATAGCCCAAACAAAATAAGATTTTAATGAGGTCAAGGGACGTATTTTATTAGGCTAAAACAAGTGCATGTCAAATATTTGCAGTTTCCTGATATTCTCACCTTCTCTGGTTGTAGTGGTGCTGTATTTTGTTTGTGTTTACATAGGCTGTAGAAGTTCCAACGATAGAAACAATTTTTCATAAGTAAAGTATCAAATTGACTTGTTCGTAAGATTGTGTTTCTATATTTCAGCTGTACGATCCTTCGATGGAGAGACACTTCTGTTGAACAGTGTACAGAGGACAGACATGGGGGCTTATTTGTGCATAGCCAACAATGGCATTCCACCACCAGTCAGCAAACGATTTATGGTACAAGTTCACTGTAAGTACTCTCTTATTACATTTTAAGATACACATTGTTCATTATATGCCTTAAGGGTACCTGTGACTGAAAATTTGAAATCCTGAACTAATAACGCTAGCTTTTTTTAAGATTTATAACATAGATAGTGAAAATATGATACAGCCCAAACTTTGTCAATTTTTCTTTGATAGTTTGGAAAATATGGTCAAATTTATTTATTTTTGGTTGCCTCACCCGAAAAGTCTCTTGCGACAAAAAACTTAAACTTGGTGTAATATGTTAACAACAGGTTCCCAATACAGCCAGTTATTGAATTTATCTAGGTTTCTCTCTGTGTCTCAATAACTTCAGGTACCAGAGATTTTTAAGGCCTGCCTCGGTAGCGTAGATGGTAGCATGTCTGCCTCACGTTCAAGAGGTCTCGAGTTCGAATCTCGGTCAGGGTGAGTTACCTAGATAAAGTTTTTCCCAGGGTTTTCCCTTATCCTTCAAGACGAATGTCGGGTAACTCTAAGCTCCATGAACCCTGGACTCATTTGAGCATCATTTCAACCAATTCATTCACCGTCCGATATAACTTAACGTTGGGGCGAACGTAAATTACAAAAAAAAGCTATGAATGTGGATTTTTTTGCCCAAATTTTGAAATGTTTGTGCTTTGAAGTAAAGAGAGTGTATTTAAATGCATCTCACAATTGAATCCAGGACAGTTTCTATTCACTGTGCCTCTATGGACAGTAGCAAGTATCATTAGTCTAACACGAAAACTGCGACGCAAGGAGTATCTTAAATGATAAATATGTTGAAATTTACAGTAGCCAAGAAACAAGAATAAAGAATTAGAATTCACGTCTAACACTAGAATTCACGTAAATTTAAAACTAGATTAGAGCATTTAGAAATGGCTTGCGCATGCTATCTAAGAATTCTTTGTATTCAGGAAGGCTCACACTATTTTGTAAACTAAACAGGCGAAAAGGCGATTTTTTTAAAATATTCATGAAATTTCAGTCATCCTTAATAAAACTGGTATTTATTCCTAAAATACAAAACCAGAATAACAGTTGGCATCTTACTCGTCCTGATTATCTCTGTATTTTCTGATTTGCTACAAGTACTTTTATTAAATAGTATATTTTCAATGTAAATAATCCTTAGAAAACTCCGTTCACTCCTCACCATTTTGCTGTACAAAGATTTACTGTTGTGATTTCACATTTACAGGCATTTGTTTTATGTAAACGAATCTTCTGTGTACTCTTAACTAGCATATATAAAAATCAAATGATTTGTGAAGTTTGCTGAATTCTCATGTAGACAACAAACACTTGGGAAGTATATCTAAATGCAAATTGTTGGTATATTTGAGTACATTGAGGAATAAAGTGTATTTTGATCTCAAGTACAGCTGTGCCTTTGATCTAGTAAAAGAGGGATTTTCACAGATTAATGTGAAACTGCAAAAAGTACATTTTTTATGTTTGCAGTAAACAGTACTCCAAATGATATCTATATTATTCTTGCTAACGGTTTCTCTCAAAGGCTGAGAAAGGATGAATTAATACGCTTACTGCAACAACATTTGTTGAACCGTATCCAACAGACTAACTGAATGAGAATAACTGTGAGTGATGAGTTCCATATCGTTTCTACTGTATATATCTACTAATCAAGTTCAAAGAAGATAAAGCTTTAGGAACCTTGCTCTTCCATGATGCTCCCGCTTATATTAGTGATCATTCAACAATGTCCAATGGCAATTTTGGACATTAATCGTTCTATGATCTCGTGAAGGGAAAAATTATATTGATAGCCCAGAAAATTTAGAACAAATTGCTTGGCACTGCCATTTATTGGCATTTCTAATTTGTTTCTACTTTTAAAAGAATGTAATATGATTCGCAGTTTCTTCTGTAACAAATACTTAGCTTACCTTTGATTTAAAATGTTTATATTTATATAATTAGAGATGGCGTTAACAGTTATTCAGTAAGGTTGAAGAAATATATACAATGAAGCTAAAATGGTATTTGAGGGCAACTTCTATCAAAGCAAACTTCCGGAGAAGGGAGCTGAACGTACAGCATTTCGTTCCCGTACGTACAGCATTACGTTCCCATTAGAAATGAAAAGCCGGAGGCACTTAAGATTGGAAAAAAATTATTGTAAGCCGGAAAACAATCAGTTTCGAATCCTGAAGTAAAATAAAGAGATGTAACAAAGATGCCGTCTTTGCAAAATTCTTGAGAAGAGTTTTCTTTGGAAATCGAATTCTAAACGTTTCTACTGCATATGTGGTGAATTTTTACTAGACAATAATTTTGTTTCAGGTGTTCAGTTATGGTTTGCAAACACTTGACTATCAAGGAAATATGGCCGAAGTATAGTTGATGCAGTGCTTACACCTCCAGGAAACATTTAATTACGGTATCGAATTACTGTGTACTTTGACAAAATGCTTTTGTTTCACAAATAAGCACCTATAGTATTTATTTGTATTTGTTCATTTTTAAAACCTATTTTATGGTTTACGCAGATATATCTTTTATATGCCTTAACGTTTTGAAGTAGCGAAAGGTACGCAGTTTTTGTACAACTTATAAGCTTTTCGCACAGTCTAATATTTTCTATGTTTGAGTATAAAAACTTGGGAATACATTCCGGCCACCTCTAATCGTGCATTTGAATGTAGGTACTTCAGTTATCCTATGGTGATTTTTGGTTTCTGAAAATCACTAGCTAGTTAATGACATAATTTTTACATCAAACTGGGAAAGGTGCATATATAACCTTTATGGCATTCTTTGTATTCATAAGTATCCTAACATGTTAGGTTGTCTTAGTTTATATCCTCTGAATTACCCCTATCACAATCCCTTAAATTTTGTGTACCTATCCTGCCTTTTGATCAGTTTTTTCCCTGGAACTGTCACAGTGCGATTGTAATTTACGCCTTTTATTTCAATGTGTAAGTTAATGACTTAAAGATATAATATTAATATCTGTGTTAGTTGACAAAACAATAAATTCAAATAATTACTCTGAAATAGATAAATCCATCTGCTGAAGTTACAAATGCAAACACATCCTGAGATAAAGGCTAAAATGAAAGAAAAACCGACTATTGTGAAGGAAGGCAGAGGTTTGTCCCGAATTACCCTAGAGAGAACATGTACGAATTAAGACACACGGGGAAGATGTAACATGGCAGAAGCTTAAGTGGTTGCAGAGAAAGATGGAAAGACTGGAATTAAGGGGAAAAGGATACAGGATTTGGAAAGATTTCTGGAAAGTTCAATGGATGTGAGATTTTGCAGCAAAGGAAGAGTAAAATCTACTATACTGAAATATGTGATTAGTTGATGACGCAAATGGGTTTAAACAAAAGGGCGTAATGGTCATTCATTATTTAAGTACTATATATTTTTATTCAAGATAACGTGAAGAGCATTCTTTTTCCATCAAAGTTGCACATTGTGAAACATTTGATCAAATGTCTGTCAACACTGTGTTCATAACTAACAAGATAGAATAGGGTTTACTACTCGTACCACTACTTCTTAATTACAGCGCGTGGAAATTGATGTTCTGTCGGCACCAATGTTTTATCCTTTGTCATTCGATTTTCAATGCTTTTTCATCCATTTACTTTACAGTTAAATGTAATTTTCTGTTTTCATTATACAAGGCGGGTCAGCTGCCCCTATTTATTCTTATCTTTGCAACCCGCAGTTTTTTGTCTAATGTAAAAACATTTTTCTTTTAGCACAAGAGCCATTATTGCAGCTCTGCTCTTCTATTCGGTACCATACGCACCCAGAATTAATACTTACAGCCCTTAATGACGATCAAGAAGCTCTGAAAAGCTTTAACAAACGACGGCTATTGATGCATGATAAACGAATGCTTTCCCGAAGAATTACATCGAGTAGAATATGTGGCAACCGGCCCAGTAGGTTATCTGGTGGAATATGGTGATGCACAGAGCTGAAGTCATTTTGCATTTGTAAAGTTTTCTAGACTTGACTGAATGGATCAAGCACAGTAAAACCATAATAAAATATCTTAATAAATAATAATAACCCAAATTTATACCGCTCTGTCAGTGGAAGACATGGCTAATACTGTATTTCATAAACACCTATAATGTTATAAAAGTGTTATTTGTAACACAATATAAAATTATAGGCTACAAGAGGAAAAACGAAGCGTAATATAATTTCTGGGATGAACAGGAAGGATTTGAACCTAAGGTAAAGTGGCACAGGGATGAGGTAAGCCGTATAATACAATTTAGCCAATGCTACCTTGCAAGCAGATGTACGAATAAGTAACCGCAGACCTCGGACCCCATCTTGGATCTTTACACGCTTTGTACAGCTTCATATAATACTCTTAACTCACTTTGGTAATTTTAACCCAAATATAAAACTGCATCCCCCGTTACAATTACTGTATGAGCTAAAAACTACACAAAGTACAACGTGTACAACGAAAACGTCCTGGCTGAAGATTTAAATCCAATTGGTCGCATTGTGTAAATCAGACATATTGTGTTCCAAAAAATGTTGAGCTTCTATACTTTTGTAGGATATGTGAGTAAAAGTATTACTAAAAGTCAAAACCACAGGAAAATAGGCATTTTAGTCTTTACAATGCCAGGATTTATGTATGATTTAATCCAATCTAAACGGTTCTTTGTATGGAATAACTCTTTATATGTTTTACTTAAAAAAATACCTATACTACGAGGTATGTCCAGAAAGTAAGTTATGTTTGGTAATAAAATTAAATTATGTACAGATACAGAAAAATTATTTATTGCACAAAATTCTACAACTCTTAAACTACTTTTCCACATAACTGCCGAAATTTTGCAGGCATTTGTCATAGCGAGGCACAAGCTTATGCATACCTTCTTCATAGAAGTTTTTCGTCTGTGTCTTCAGCCAGTGGAAACATTTTCTTTCAGCTCTTCGTCATTGTTGAAGTGTTGTCCGCCAAGGAAAGATTTGAGATGCAAAAGCAGATGAAAGTCGCTAGAAGCGAGATCAGGGCTGTACCGGGGTGGTCAAACACGTCCCAGCCAAATCTCTGTATTATGCTTTTCATCGCACTTGTAGTGTGTGGTCGTGCGTTTTCATAAGGAAACACAACATCTTTTGACATCGCAAATTTGCCGATAAATTTCAATAGGTTTCACTTTCCTTGCATTCAGAAAACGAATCACAGATTTGATTTCACAAGCGGCGGGATTTTCAATCAAGACCGACATTGTAAACAAGCACAAAAAAAGCGTACGTAGCTGACAGCGATCTCACAATGGCGCACGTTTCTTCTCCTTGATACAGAGTGTCTACCGCGCATGTGCGGAGCTGCGATTGCAAATCTGCAGAGGAGATAAATTGAAACAGAGCTTATTTCTGGACGTCCCTTGTATTTCTAATTACGTATAACAATCAAAATTCTAATATGATAAATAACATTTATGTGTTAAAGTGTTCTAGAAAACCATATTATTTATAAATATCAGAATAAAAGTATATACAATAGAGGAACATTATTAGTACTACAGAATTAGATATAAATTAACCGTTTTCGTAACCTAAGTCATCTATAAAACAGTCCCTGTTTAATATTCATATTTCTCAGGACATAGAAACGTTGAAGTTTCGGTACACTAATTACGTTTCATGTTGGAAAATTTATAATTTTTTGTTTTCTAATTAAGTTCAACTTCCATACCCTCTGTATTGTAAAAACCGACTATCATTATCAGCTAACAATCAAACATCTCATTGCATAATATACCGCAATGGAAATTACGTTTGTAGTTATTAATCTCATGTGTTAATCTTTTTCTACTCAGCTATGTTAACTTTTAAATGTTAAATAATTGGCATTATGTACGTGATAAAACTATGTAAAATTTTGTATCCTCAATGAGATGCCGCGTTTTAACCGTGAAATTGGGGTAACTTTATATAAATCAACTGACACAATGGAAAAGAAAATCACTCTGAATAAAAATTCACCTATGATCTAACAGCTGAATGTCATTCCCTAATTTAGGATGACTTCTGGATTCCGTTTACCATGATGTGAAGAGGGAAGTATTATTGTTTACAGTACGAGTTTATATGGCGCTTCGTGACATGTGATACACCATTGTGGAGATTGTGAGTTCGATTCCCTTCGACCGACCCTTCTAACTTAGCTTTTACTCTGGTTCCCCCATGTCACTAAACGAATGTTGGAATATATTCCCTAATCCATTTATTCTATCTCCATCTTTCCTTATTTCACTGGCGTATTTCAGATTCAGTTATCAGCGTGGTAGTACGGCCAAGGCGGACAAATGGAGTAGATGAATCTGCTGTGCTAAACTCCATCCTGAACCCATTTAAAGTCGTTCTTTTTTTTGGTAATTTTACTACATCCAACGTTAAGTCATATCGGACGGTGAATGAAATGGGGGTGAAATGATGCTCAAATGTGTCCAGGGCCCATGGAGCTTTGAGCTACCCGACATTCGTCTGTAAGGATAAGGGAAAACCTTATCTAGGTAACTCATCCTGACCGACATTCGAACTCGGCACCTATTCAACGTGAAGTCGTTCCCCAGGCCCTTAGGGTTGCTATATCGTTCTCTCTCCGAATGTTAGTAAAAGATTCTGCGACAGTCTATCAAACTTAGGGAGTTGTGCACGTCTCTGCAGCTCCGCTGACACCTCCCTCTTCTGGCCTATGATCTCTCTTCGCCTCATCCCTTCCTCCTTGGGCATGGTGGCTCACAATAATTCCTTTCCGGGTCGCGATTCGGGAAGTAACATTCTCACTTTCTTACATCATACATCATATGAACAGGACATATGTTATTCAACGGAAAAAGTGTGGTATTAGAAACAAGATGGGAAAAATTTTCTGTGAATACAAACACTCACCCTAGCAGCAATACTGGCAGCTTAAAAATTCACGTTTTTCTTCTTCTACCAATAATTAGCAGAGTACATTATCGACTACTCTGTTGTATAATCGTATTATTCAGGTAGTCGTGGTAACCTTCTCTATAATTACCTACTGAGTGGCCAATTAGACAACATTAAAACAAGTCCTTCTTCTCCCACTGTGGGTCCCCTTCCACTTTTACCTCACCCTGCCCGCGTCCTAATTGGCGGCTCCCGGAAGTAATTGAATTTATTGTTGCGTGTGGTTGCCGCTGTATTCAGGTTGGAGGCACAACGCTGGAACCAAAGAGCATGGCTACGCCATTGCAATTTTCACTCCCCCATTGGGAACTATTTCCTATGGGACGGTTAACGCGCATAGTTTGCAACCATCATTGAAGGTTTCGAACAGATTTCGTTATTAGACGTCTTAATAAATCAAGATTTCGAAAATGCATTATAAAACCACAGATTTTACTACAGATTGGATTTAAAATCAGTGCATAACTTGTGTAGCTGCTTTAAATACAAAACAGTGCTTGGCGGTATCCTTAAATAAAATTACTATATGTTTTCACATTTTATCACATGTTGCCGGCTACTGCACTTTAATTTTAGGCATACTCAGAATTTCAAGAGCATTTCTAATATTGAAGGGGTAGAGCCTGACTGAAAAATTCAATGCCATAGCCATGATTTGAACCACGGATCTTCTGGTTTCCGTCCAGCCGCTCTAACCATTTGAGCTACTATGGCCAACATGCCGAAATGACATTAAATTCTCCAACTGACTAGTATTTCTCCCGGTAAACCACATAGGAGTTCTCATAAAGACATGAGATAATTACCTTAATGGCGACTTACTATGCTGTAAGTACTTTAAGGTTCGGGCTTTATAGTTCGGACCACTATTAGGTACAATTAATGGAAATTAATTGTTCTTTCACACTAGCCGTGTGTAGGACGCATTATGAAGGGGTAGAGCCAGACTGAAAAATTCAATGCCATAGCCGGGATTTGAACCACGGATCTTCTGAGTTTCAATCAAATTCATTAAACGTTTTTGAGGAAATAAGGAACTTCAACAAATGTTCCACAAAGGCAGTACAGGCCCTCCATCACGGAGGGTATTCCGGCCCTTCAACCGATGGCTTAACAGGTACAGGCAGTTTCTTTTATCCGACGGAGTCCCAGGTGGTCATAGAGAGCCCTCTAGCCAGCCAAGTCAGGCTTATCACTCAATCCCCATGAAAGAGCGGCCGGCCGACCACAGTGCCTTTCCTCAGCGACAAAGTATTTCAATGCGCAAGCACCATCCTGTCGTAGCCCATTGGCAACTTCGCTGACCCTTCGCTGACTGGCAACTTGCAATCTCGAAGGAGCAAAAGTGATCAGGAAGATGTAAGGTAAACATCCTTCATAGCTTCACTTAGTGACCAGGGAGAAAACCTGAAAAACTTCAAGTTCAGTTGGGTCAAAACCCGAACCCTCGAATGCGGGTCACAGTCCGTACTGCCTGACTTAGTTCACTCGGTACGACCTGGGAATTTACTCGAAAACCTTCGTGTCTCATTCTTGGAAGATACTGGACTGCTGTTCATAAATATACACACATACATTAATATACAGATCACTTCCTAAACTTGCATTTTACATTCAACAGACCTCAAAACGCATATGTCCTGTGAAGTCGTTGTATCGAACCTTTTGGATGGTGGAAAGGTATGCACTTATGGGGAAAGTAAAACATATATTGCTAAATATAATATACACAAACTGTATATAAAATATCAGCTCTACAGCTACATTTCTGAACATCTTCGTTATAGTCAGCAATGTCTGGTAATCCCATAATTTAAAATATAACATGAAAAATTTCTGATTAAACTACTGAACTAGTAGTGTTATAAATCAGTTTCCAAAGAATCCAAGCTTTCGTTTAATGGCTATATCATTTATGGTTATTTTGACATTTACTGTCATCTTAACCTACTCATGTCTCACATTAACACGTCCTTTTCCTTCCTTTGACGTTAAAATTTTAGGAAATTACATATCCAATAGGAATGTGTTTGTTCTAGCCATATTATTTTCCTTTTTAAGAAGCTCTTTGTTTAATTTGGGGTGTGTTTTCTTTCAGTTCATCCGTTAATCAAGGTGACAAATCAGTTAGTGGCAGCTCCAGTGGGCAGCAACGTGGATATTGGCTGTGACGTGGAAGCTTCTCCTAAGGCTATGAACAGTTGGTACAGAGATACGGGTGAGTCTAATTGTTTTTGCTTTATAATATTGAAAAACGTGGATTTGATAAAATTGGTACTAAAGAATTATCAAAATTATTTTATTTTCATTGAAAAAATAACTAAAGTTTGTGGAAGAGGTTGGATGACATTACCAGTTCAGGACTCCTGATTTCACAGACTCTGGATCACCTAATTTAAATTATTTTTTCTCTTTCAAGGCATAAGAAATTACAAATGACGAAATGCTTATAATGAGTAAAAAAATTAGTAAGTGCAGCTGAATTTTCTACCCACAGGGATGTGAAAATAACTTAACTTAACCCAAACGTATGCTTAAACTTTCGCATATGTGTCATAAATTCTTTTAGAATTTTTTACCAACCTCAAGTAAATGACACTCTATTGATATGAAAAAGAGAGAAAGAAACTAGGGAGTAAACTTCTAAACTGTACTGCTGAGTAGGCGAACATAATATTACCTTAGACAAATGCTAGCAAATTTATTTTAAGTTTGCCAGAAATGGATCTTCATAACACTATGTGTGTATTTAAAAATTCAAAACCATATAAGGAAATTAAATGTTCTGTTATGTTTGAATTTGTGCGGTGGATTAGATTTTTTACTATAGTAAAGTACTTCATAGGTCCAACGTTTATTTGTGCTCCTGGGAAAACTGGATAATCTTATAAAATCTGATCCGAATCAATTTTGGTATTCAACCACCTTTGTTATTTAGTTACGCTGTTTAAACAGACGCACGCGAAGCGCGCACTATTTTTGGGAGAGATACTAACTTTTTTCTACAAAGTCCTCTTTTTAGTTTCAGGGACTCTGTAAAGTATACAGTAAGTAAAGTAATAATTAATCAAGCAGGATTGTTCAGGCGGTTTCGATTGCGGAACCCATTCGGGAGTCTTGGGTTCGATTCCCGAGCGATCTACGTGTACCATAGGCTCTTTCGGGGGTTTTCAGGGACGCCAGGTAAATGCTGGGTAGATTAATTACATCCTCCAAATTCCTAATCCCTCCATTCATCTAAATCATCATTTCATATCATCTCTCATCTCTTTCAGGGTAGAAGTTTTGGCGGGTGTCTCGGCGGTGCATGGCAGGATGATATGCTCTGATTGAACCATTTCGTCCTCTGGTAGCTCGGTTACGGTCACTGGGACCGCTTCCGAATCACAGTAGGGGGAATGTAGTTTGTCTGCCCTAGCAGAAGAGGTTTCCATCTAAGCAAAATATAGGGTCCCTGCCCTCTGTAATGTCGTGGCTCCTTTTTACGGCCGCCCTCTGTCTGCTATGCCTCATCCTTCCTCCCTGGGATGCCCCACTGTTTTCAATAGATAAGGACTGATCACAGTGCCGAATCCCCTCCGTGGAAATTCTCATCCTAAAGTACTAATCATGTGCTTTTGATTTATATTTACCCATTTATCCAAAATAAAGGAGAGCGGGGAAGGGTAACTGATGTTGGTGCTTTGTGTGTGTGTGTGTGTGTGTGTGTGTGTGTGTGTGTGTGTGTGTGTGTGTGTGTGTGTGTGTGTTTTATGTGTGTGTTTTATGTGTGTGTTTTATGTGTGTGTTTTATGTGTGTGTTTTATGTGTGTGTTTTATGTGTGTTTTATGTGTGTGTGTCTGTGTGTGCGTGTGTGTGGGCGCGCGTGCGCGCGTGCGTGTGCGTGTGCGTGTGTGTGTTATTGCTTACAGTTATAGTCAATCTCTTCAAGTCTAAATCAAGTTTCAAGAAGTTGATCGATTTTATTCATAATATACTACTTGGCAGATGATATATATTTGTTGCATCATACCATACATACTAGTGCGCGGTTCACGATACATACTGATATATAAATTCAAACAAATTAAGAAAATTAATGGAAATATAGTACAGTTAGATATTGTATATGAAGTGTAATAGAAAAGGCAACGAGATTTTTCTTCTTAAAGAATAGGTACTTATTCATCAGCATCAGCCTTGCTTCCTCCAAGGTAGTTACCCTCAAAATAATACACTTGTCCTAACGCCTTATTCAATCATGGAAGGACCCCTTAAACTCACTTTTGGTTGTGGTGTTCAACTCATTCATCAATTATTTCTTTTTCTCACTGGTAGCAAAATGCCTTTCATGGTTCACTTCAGCTTCGGGAATAGAAACATTTCGCAGGGGCCATGTGAACCGAATAGGTTGCTGAGGCAATATTTTGTTTTATGAAAAAAAAAAATTCAAACCATCATTGAGGTGAGAACGGAAGCGATATCATGATGCAATTTCTGCGAGTGGTTTTGCCACAATTCTGGTCGTTTTCTTCGGATCGCTTCACGTAAACGGCGCATAACTTCCAGGTAGTATTGCTTATTGACCGTACAACCATAACTCATGATGCACTATCCACTGAAAACGTAGAAAACGAGTGATAAAACCCTTCATATGTAATCGAACGTGTCGGATTTTTCGCTCCTGGCTCTTCAGTCGGCTTCCAATGGGACGATTTGGCCTTGAAATCTTCACAACACATGCAAATTCTTTTATTCATCTATTCCGAAATTAAACTTTCCCGAACACTGGAAATCCGTATAACCATTACAATTTAAACTAAATATTCAAAGCAGGTGAAAATGCAAATCTACACCAGGAACATATGGACCAGCAGGAATGTGGACCAAAGTTTGCGATATTAAAACTAAGAAAAATTCTATGCTTTAATCACATCTCGTATGCTTTTAGTAATAAATATCTTGAACAAGTTATCCTTAGTTTCTGAATTTTTTTCCTGGATATAGGACTAAAGGTTTATTTTGATTTCCATTTTGTATTTTCACACAATATGATATATTGTTGTGGACCAGGATTGTAAGGGGGGTGAAAGACTTACAAACCTAATCTGCAACTGGGGGTGTAGCTACTGAAAGGATAGAGCAAAAGAAATATCTAAGTCAAAATGAACTGAATAACTATATTTCAGATATGCCCAAAATTTCTACAGGGCGCTCCCTGGATCAGGTTGAGATCAGAGGCGCTTTTATAACATTTAGATACATAATAACATAATGCAGCTTTACCTTTAGCGATATGTTTGTGTGGCTTGAACCTTGTGTGACTGTCAAAATGTGTACGATCTGGTACGCCCTGATGGTGATCTTACTCGTGGTAGCACATTGAAATAATATCTTGTTGGTTCTTACAGAGACCATCAGTAAGTCGCCTCTCAAATCTCTGTGAAGTCTCTCCCGCGGGGGCTAACTCAACCAAGCTTAAATAGGGGTCCTACCAAAAAGTCAACTCAGCGATTCCCACGCTACCTGTTAATTTGCACCATATTATGCAATCATTATTTACATAATTTAGAACATGTTTAAACCTGTTACAGATCAACTAAACAATATAACCCTTGATCAGTAGGTTGTGTGATTCATTGTTTAAAACATGGAGAACAAGTTGAGGCCTGTTACAGGCTACCTGTGAATTATTTCCCTAAGCCAGCAGGATGTATGATTCATCAGTCCAAAGTACATGTTTTGCCAGTCAGCAGAATTTATCCTTAATCATACAGATTTTACATACAGCCGTGCCCAGACTCAAGGCATCGAAAATAAATGTTACAGAATAATGACTTCAAATATTTTCAAATCTTGCTCAGCCAATACACGCAACAATATTAATCTAAACTCCATTATGGAGTTAATCAAAGTCGTTTATACTACCACATTAAACTACTCCTCCACATTAATGTTAGTTTTATAAGTTGTATGAATTATATGAGTTAGCATTAATTGATTAAATTTGAAACCCCCTTTTTCTTCTAAAGCAAGATAATCAGGATCTCGCTTTTTAAGTTACTCATACACTTTTCTTCGAGCTCGCTTACCAAAGATCCAAAATAAAAACGGCAGAAACCCTCGTCGTCATGCCTTCGTCATTCATCTTCATTAATCACTTCCAATGACCGCGGCATCGGCATTAAAAAGTGATGAAAATTTTCCCTTGCGGTGAATAAATCCACAGCTTTAACCACCCTCTTCGTTTCCCTTCAATATCAATCACTGACCTCATAACAGAATCGGAAAAGATACGGAAAATTTATCGTGCGAGTAGCGAAGGAAACAGCTATGGAAATGCTAGGCTAAGCTACTGGCAGTATTTTAAGTTTTTGGGAGTTCTTTATAGGATTTGTTGATTTGCTGGAACCCTATTTTATGTTGCCCGAAGAATATTTCGCTTGCTGTTTATAAATTTTAGTAGTCAGATGCAATGCTACGATAAAATTATGAGAGCTAGCTAGTGAAAAAGACCGTTATACTAAAGCTGCGAAAAACGCATTGCTATGAACACAGATTCTCGCTCCTTGCTCCAGGTTTTCTTCGGGTTCTCCAGTTTCTCCCCCATCAGTCGTTCCACCGACTTATCTCTCAAGTGTTCTTCGATCCCTCATTCCTGTTCATCTCAAAGAGCTAGGGTAGACGATTAGGTGGTGTATGTTGAGCGGGTGATGTGCCTTTGTAGTGGTCACCAATTTCGAAATGAGCTTAGGGTTGTCCGGATCTGTCCACAGGGAGGAGTGCGCTGTGAGGTGTCGGTACGCAAATCTGAACTGACAGGGTTTCCGTAACATCCACCCTTGTCGTTACCTGGTCTGGGAACGGCCTTCGGGATCTTCCATTCCATCCCTTCCCCTCCGTTGTACGTGTATCATGCGATACAGTAGGCCAAGAGGTCCTGTGCAAACGAGTAAAGTAAGACCCCTCCCCTCTATTGAGAGAGATTGCTTTGTATGTTTTACTTGACCTCACTTGCAGTTAATAGGGTGGCGAACCAAATGTCCGTAATTCCCAACGGGAAGTCCCCGGTTCAAAGGTCGCTATGTGAATTGCCGAGTGCGATAATTTTATCCGTAAATCTTTCTACCATTACTTTCATCATCACATCTTTTAACGTCAGGCGTTGGACTTATCACCCATTTTACGTATATATGCTTTGGTCCAAAATTAGTTTGCTCTTCGACCTTCTGACCTATGGAGTTTGTGCGTAAGTCAGTGTGGTTGTAAGTCACAAAGAGAAGGGTAATCCGTTGAAGAAAATGAAGACTATATAACATTAAATTTAAGTAGGAAGAACATACTAACAAAAGCATAACGAGTAATTAAAGAATAAATAAAAAACAATAATATGAAGTTTTTCATCAACGGCAAGTATAAAAATTAACTAATAGCGGTATCTATGAAGCCTGGGACTTAAGTACTTACAGCATCGTAAGTGGTTACAAAAGTTGTGTATCTCATTTTGAATGAGAACCCCTAGTGGTCTACCGGGAACCGTATCAGTTACTTGGAGAATTTGACGCCATGCTGGCATTTTGACATAGCTCGGTGGTTTAGAGCAACCAGGCGGAGACCGGGAGATCTGTGGTTCAAATCTCAGCAATGACTTTGAATTTTTCAATCTGACTCTTCCTATCTTAATTTGTACAGTTAGTGAGAATAATTTAACAATTGATGCAAATATATTGGCGAGCAAAGCGTTCTACGTTGGGGCGACAGTTTGATGCAAATGTAAATAATGGGTGTTTAGCTCGGGGTAAAGCAATGAGGTTTCTCAGAGGGTATGGGTGGATATGTATGAGAAGGATAGTTTTAATGACACTGGAATGCCCGTTTTAAACTGGTTTATTGACTGCTTCTCTTTATCAGAACATCGAACTTGAAGTTGCCGACCAAGGGTTACCAATATTAATGTTTATGACTTGTTTATTACTCGATAATACTTAATTCGTTCTTCACATATATACGAACCGACAAATATGTTCTCTCATTGCTTCTGGCCTGCCCTCGACCAAGACAGAAGAAGAGGACTTTCTTAATGGCTTGCCAGCCATGAACTGAAAGTCCTTACTGGTCACAGCTGCCCGTGGGTGTGTTTGACTTTCACTTTCTTGAAGCCCATTATTCAACCAAAGATTCCCTTTGTGACTCTTTTGTCATGTCATTATGAAGAGTCCGAAGAATGCCCCATTCACAAAGTCAAGTGCTACCCTTTGAAACTCTCCTAAGGACTTATACTTCTTTTGTTAAAACAACTATTCAACCACGTTGCTATTCAACTCGACTGCACCTGCACGCGTTCCACAGAAATATACATTCCTTTGAAAGCCATCATGATTATTTACTTATAGAAATTCTTAATTTCGGTATCACAATAAGCCAGTGAAAGTTCACTGCTTTCAATTATTAATATGAGAAAAATTTGGTACTTTAACTTCCAAAATAAGGAAAATGATGACAATCATTGCAACGGCTCCGAACTAGCAGAAAAAAAAAAATCATAAACTGAACTGTGAAATTATTATATCGATGTATTTGCATCTTAATAAAGTAGCAATAGCATATATACAAAAGTCCATCATGAACTAAACCTTCAATACTTCCACACTTCAAATTAATTCAATAGCGTCTGATGCGCAATAAATTCAAGTACTCGAAACTGAGATAAATATCCAGAAGTGCGTACAGTATGCTTCATCCTCAAGAAATTAACAGTGTCAATCTGAAGCCTCAATGTCACACCTTCGTCACTTCATCCACAAATTCGCCATCAACTGCTCACATAACCTGGGATTGGGATTGGAATTTCATTACGGAGAGGAGGTCACCATGCTGGACTCATTGTTCCTGTACTCCCAAGTGGGGCCACCTCCGGGAGGAAGGATGAGGCGGAGGAGACAGAGGACGACCGACCAAAGGAGCCACGAAAGTACAGAGGGCAGGGTACCTACAGTTTACTTGGACAGAGACTTCCCCCGACAGGCCAGGACAACAAACTCGCTCCCCCACAGTGGGACGGCAACGAGCCCAGCAGCCGAACCCTAATGGTCTCAAGGCAGGCGATTCAAGCCTCAAAGGTCCCTGGCTGGCAGTCACGAATTGGTCCCTGCAGAGGAGCAGAGACCGACAACCGACCTACCGGAGGAGGAAGTAGTTTTCATCAGAGTATATCATCCCGCTATGCACCGCCGAGACACCCGCCGACACTTCTACCCTGAAAGATACCACCAGATGAGATATGATATGAAATGATAATGGAGATGAAATAAAGTTACAGGAAATTTGGTGAATGTAATTAATCTACCCAGCATTTGCCTAGCGACCCGGGAATTCTCCGAAAAACCCCATGGGTCAGTTAGGTCGGCTAAAGTAATTGAACCCGTGCCTTCGGAATGCATGCCACAGACGAAACAGCCTGAGCCATCCCGCCTAACCTGAATACTAGGAGATGTGGTATCCTTCTTCCAGACTACAAGCATGCACGCACACAGACACAACATAACACGGCCTTCTTGACGTATTAAAGTGTCATATTGTTTCCTTACATGTGATAGGTATATAATTAATTCTACTGTCCACTTTACTAACATGTATTTCTATATTAACAGTTTCAAATATACTAATTTCCACCCAATTATTTACTATATATTACTTTCATGTTAATCTTTATTCAAAATATTTACTATATATAATTATTATAAGCATTTTACTTTTTTTACTTGTACTTTTAATCGTGGAAAACATTAACTTCAACCATAAACATTGTGTTATGAAATTTTCGTACACTAATATGCTACTTATTAGCAAGTTTTTCCAGTTACAATAGATTTAATAGCATCAAGAAGCGCATTCAAGGGAATTCTAGCCGTATAGGAGGACTGATCAACAAAGTTTTTTTCTGTTGCTTCCGTGACAATTTCTTATCTGTAACATAAATATTTGAAAATAGCATTTTTTGTGTATAATATCCGTAGATGGTAGTACTTTCCCATAGGTAGGTTGGCAGTAATGCTATGTTTTATAGACTCTACATGCATTTAGCATACCAGACAATGGAGTGACACGTCTCATTGCTGATGGAGGGAAGGAGTTCCATGTGCAGAGAAAGTCTTCTTCTTCTTCTTCTTCTTCTTCTTCTTCTTCTTCTTCTTCTTCTTCTTCTTCTTCTTCTTCTTCTTCTTCTTCTTCTTCTTCTTCTTCTTCTTCTTCTTCTTCTTCTTCTTCTTCTTCTTCTTCTTCTTCTTCTTCTTCTTCTTCTTCTTCTTCTTCTTCTTCTTCTTCTTCTTCTTCTTCTTCTTCTTCTTCTTCTTCTTCTTCTTCTTCTTCTTCTTCTTCTTCTTCTTCTTCTTCTTCTTCTTCTTCTTCTTCTTCTTCTTCTTCTTCTTCTTCTTCTTCTTCTTCTTCTTCTTCTTCTTCTTCTTCTTCTTCTTCTTCTTCTTCTTCTTCTTCTTCTTCTTCTTCTTCTTCTTCTTCTTCTTCTTCTTCTTCTTCTTCTTCTTCTTCTTCTTCTTCTTCTTCTTCTTCTTCTTCTTCTTCTTCTTCTTCTTCTTCTTCTTCTTCTTCTTCTTCTTCTTCTTCTTCTTCTTCTTCTTCTTCTTCTTCTTCTTCTTCTTCTTCTTCTTCTTCTTCTTCTTCTTCTTCTTCTTCTTCTTCTTCTTCTTCTTCTTCTTCTTCTTCTTCTTCTTCTTCTTCTTCTTCTTCTTCTTCTTCTTCTTCTTCTTCTTCTTCTTCTTCTTCACTTCTTCTTCTTCTTCTTCTTCTTCTTCCTCTTCTTCTTCTTCTAGGCAATCAAGTGCCTGTTCCGCCTTCGAAGTCCTCCAGCCTTCGTTTCTTGGGTCTGCCCACCGATCTCCTACCTTTAGGTTGATACTGTAATATTTGTTTTGTAAGTCTATTATCCGGCAATCTTTCCACATGTTCCTTCCATTTTTGTTTGAGATCTTTTAACCTATCATTGATACTAAAAATGTCCAGCTCTTCTCTTATATTTTCATTTCTTATTAAGTCCCTCTTCGTGCATCCTTTCACACTTCTCAAGAATTTCATTTCTGAAGCCTGTATTTTACTCTGTTGCTTTTTAGTTAATGTCCAAGTCTCACTTCCGTATGTCAGTATAGGTACAGCCATAACTTTGTAGAACTTTAATTTTGTTTCTTTAGGTTTTTTGTTTCTAAATGTTCTATTTATTGTTCCACACACTCTTTGAAATTTGCATATTTTATTGTAGACATATTCCTTGTCATAACTAACATCAGTTCCCAAGTAGTTAAAATGGCTTACCTGTTCAACGCAACGATTATTTATAACTATTTTCGTTCTAATTGTTTCTTTCCCAGTGAATGCCATTACCTTTGATTTTATAAAAGAAATTTTCATATTATATTGCTTACAGAGTTCACTAAGTTTGAAAATAGATTTTTGCAGGGCAGACTCGCTATTTTGTATAATATGTAAGTCGTCAGCAAACAATAAAACATTTAAAAGGTTTTTATTTGAAATTTTAAAACCTACATTCACTAGCTGCTTCCATTTGCACATTAGGTCGTCAATATAAATATTAAAAAGTGTAGGTTATAAAGTACACCCTTGTCTGACACCGTGATTAGTAAGAATTTTTTTAGAAACTTTACTACTGTTCCTCACATTTATTTTTGTTTGGAAGTAGAAGATTTGTATCATTTTTACTTATTGTTGTGGGTATCCTCGTTCTTCCAATATTTGCCACATTTTCCGTCGGTTTACCCTATCGAAGGCTTTTTCAAAGTCAAGAAACGTCATAGGCGTTTCTTTATTAAACTCCCTAAGTTTTTCAATTAGTTGTTTAACAATAAAAATGTTATCTACACAGGATCTGCCTCTTCTAAGTCCACTTTGTTCTTCCGAGAGAAGACATTCAGACATATTCTGCAACCTTTTGTTTATTATTTTAGCAAATGTGTTATAGGCCGTATCCAGTAAACATATTCCTCTGGTGCAGAAAGGTGATGATCACATTGTTTTGACTGTGATGCACCATGGAGTTCCCCCTCACAGCACTGTTACAGCAGCATACTACAATCAATATTGGCTACATTGAGGAAGCACATTGCAAAGAAATAACCAGAGATTTCTCGGACTGGGTGGCAACTTCATTATGACAATGCACGGCTCGATTTAACATTACCTGTGCACTGCATCCTATTAGAAGCCCCGATTTTACATCCAGTGAGTTTCTTATTTCTATCACTAAAGGCACAGCTTAAGGGCATTCGATTTGAGAACTCTGAAGCAGTGCTCACCGAAAGTGAGGTGATTCTCAAGAACCTGACAAAGAATTGCCTGCAGCACGTGTTCAAGGACTGGCAGAGACGCTCTAAAAGGTGCATTGAAGCAGGAGGATACTACTTTGAAAAAGATCGTGTAAACATTGAAATGGAGTAATAAACATTTGTGAAAAAAATCAGTCACAGTCTTGTTGATCAGCCATTGTTGTTACCATTTACATATTTTGAAGAAATAAAATATAAATACACTTATTTTTAATGAAACACTCTGTTTTGCACAATTTTCGCTAAAGTTATCTATGAGATATACTTAAAGAGCTGGCTCATGTATGAAATTCAAAATAATCCGGTTTTTCAGTTTGAGCTATGCCGTCCAAACAGCACACAAGTTTCTCTTTGTGTTTTTCTTTAAAATGTATTTTAAATCAAAAATGTGTATTTCGGTAAAAGCTCACTATTCCTATGCTTGGGATGTTTAATAACAAAAATGCACACAAATAAAACCCTGTAATGGAAACCTAAGCCGTCAATGGTTCATATTAGAGCGAAATTTAGTGAATGTATTTTGTCTCAGTTACGAGTCTGGGAAGATATAAGGTACCAATGTTTTCAAAACTTTCTTTTTGTTACGTATGTGTACTTTTATTTTTAACTAAGGAAGGATATTCTTTTTAAAATAAAAGTACAGTAATGATTTTCAATAATTTTTTTTCTGAACAGACAGAGTGGTTTCAGGTGGCAACCATAGGCTTTATTTACCTTGAATAATGTTTTAGTGTGGTTCTTTTGTTATAATAATATCGTACTGACTTTTGTCAACTATACACACAAAATCCAAGCAACTGCAGTCAAATGATAACGCGTCAACATCCAAGGATGCCATCACACCGATTAGCTTTGAATGGATAGCCAGTCCAAACGTATCACTTTTAACGACCATGGCTATTCGAATCGATTGCGTTGAGGCACCGCAGAAAGTGACATGGAAACGGGTTTGGCAAGCACAGCAAGACTAGCATAAGTAGCAAAGTAATTCGTGCAGCAAAGGGTTAAAAGAATAGTTAGTGTCTTCTATAGAATATATGGTAAAGGATACAAAATTAATTTTCTTAGCTCAATTTTTTGTGCATACAATTTCAAGATAAAATTTTTGGCCACAATGAGGGAACATTTCCAAGAATATCACTTTTCATAGATGGATTTTGCTTTATTGTTTGCTGTCACTTAAGGCAGAAGTCGCCATTAGTTCTTAGGCAGCTATCGTAAACTTCAAAAGCATTACGAAGCTGAAACGGTATCACGTTCTTGACGATTTCTTTACCACCCACACTTCATCAACCTAATGACTCCAATTATAGCAGCTACGCCCTATGAGATGGCAGGTATGCTATTTGTCTCTTTTCTCGTGCAGACTGCAATCAATATGTTCTGGATGGTACGTTATGATACGAACCACGGAACACCATAACTGATCTCATTACCCCTGGACTGTCCACAACAGCTAGGGGCGATCTGGGGGAGCACCGGAAGGAGCTGACCATCGGAAATCGAAAGCACCCTCCGCTTCCTTTCCAACCCTTAACACTCACCTCGATAATTTGAAGTCACCACTGCAGCAATATCCTTCAGCGGTCACTTACATTTAATTTATCGCAGGAAGTCACGAAGAGAACAGCCACTCGTTCTGCAACCCAAGCAATGGAATCAAATACAGTCTCTTTAATTAACAGACTTGCGGAGCCATGTTGTTTGTCAGCGGTTTCTGTGGAACCTTCAAGTGAGTTTTCAGTTTAATTATGTAGTTTTAACTGCTTTAGATATGAAAATGGTGCAGCCAAGCCTTAAATAATTGATCTTTTAGCTAGAATAATGTAATAAAATCATTATTATGGCTCTTTTAAACAAAAGACAATCTCAGAAGTACTGATTAACATCATAATTCAGTCATTGCAAAAATGCACGCGTATTTGTGTGCAGTTGATCATGCTTATAATACACACAGTGGTTAAGTCTCCCAAGAGAATACCGTGCCATATCTACCCACACCTTTCCTGGTTCTAACACCCCAATTAATATTTGTCCTTAAATCCCAGTTTTTGCTCTTGAGAAGCTCGAATTATCACACTGATGAGTGAAATAGTGGATAGAAGATCGAAAACAAAATTAGCCCCCTCTCAGTTTTTGCTCCTTTTCACCCAAGTTTGACAAGAAAGCAGTTTTACAAGTTGGAATAATTTATCAATACATATTATTTTCTTTCAACATGTGTCCAAATCCTTCTCATAGAAGTATATTTTGCTATCCGCTTCATGTTGATCGACATAAATATGTGTATATGTACCTCCATGAGATACTTATTAGTAAGTATATGACTAGAATAAAGAAAGCTTAAAATACGCTTAATGTCCTAAACATATTGCATTTTAATAAAAATCCTCAGCGTAATTTTGAAAAAATAAAAATTTTCAGAAAGTTCTCCATATTGTCACATTGTTGGTTCGTAGAATTAAAAGGCCTAGTTGCAGAAATTAAAATTCTCCTTTATTTTCGTAGCAATACTCCTATAGATTACAGCAGCATTACGTTACATACCCCATCAGTCTACCAAGGTCGATCACAATAACAAACGGTGACAGCAGATTACATCCTTAGCTCTCGTTACAACACAGCTGGCTGTCTCTCATTTCACAACACTGTTTCTCACTAACTCTGCTTTACAACTCCTCACTTTGCGAGTCGTCACGTCCTTAAATACCTAATTAGTAATTCGAGACTCTTCCAGAAGTATAAAAAAACGAATAATCAAGATATTACCAGAAATTTCCATTTATGTCAGTTTGTTTCGGTAAGTCTTATATCTCAAGCGCTATGTTTATCTGCTTATGCAAGCTCGTTATCTATGTGAAACCTGTCAGTTCCTTTGTGTGTCAAGCCGCCTTAACGCGATCGGGTTCGCGACAGTATGAACTATAATTTGACAGATGTTACCAATTTGTATTTTGGCCGAAGTTTTGTATTTGCTTCATATTATCTATAGAAAAAGAGAAAATCGTATACATTTTGGGGAGGTTTCTAAGCTGGGTATCGGATGTTTTAATGATATATTACTGTGCCTCCCATAATCACAGCAAACATATAGTACAAAAGGAAATAATATATTTTGAAAATTTGTACATATGAAGCACTTAGTTTTGTATTGATATCAGACATTTTGAAAGCATTTTAACAAATTCACTGTAATATGTCTTCTGTAATTGTTTTCAAGCAAAGATATACCTTATACAAAATAGTGCTTTAACAATCAAACACAATTTATTTTGCTAAAAGGAAAGAGTTAAGGAAATTTGAGTGTATTTCCCAAAGTATGGGTTTATATCAATATTAATATAATTAAAGTTGTTAGTATTTATGTATGTTAACAATATGTTTAACTTCATAAGGTCTTTTAATGAACACATGTTATATTCACTAAAGAAGAGCCATCTACACATATGTGTGCATTATCGATTATTGCAGTAATGTTGAGTACCTTACCCAAAGGGATAGTTTAACAGAGCTGAGAGTCTAGCATATTTATCCTTAATTAACGCTTCTAAGGAATAAAAATATTATAATCACGCTTTATGTTTTTGAGAGCTGATAGGTTGATTATATAAGACACTACCCACTGTTTTTATATTTTAAATACAGTGCGATCCATATAAACCTGAACCACTTCAACAAGTCATATACTTTGAACCAATAATAGGACACACGTGCAACTTTGGGATAATATAATACACAATTGGGAGACTACATTACGCTATTTACATATCAGAGAATATGTTGGAAGATCCTCTACTAGCATCTATACATGTTTGCACTGGTCTCACCATATTCTCTGTAGTTTTACGGTGAGTATCCTCGCCAATGTTACTTATTTGGGTTCCAATGGATTGGCCGCGCCGTGGTTCAGTGGTTAGACCGCTTGGCTCTCACCAAGGCGGCCCGGGTTCGATCTCAGGCGACCACAAAGTGAGATTTGTGGTGGACAACACGGCACTGGGGCGGATTTTCTCCGGGACCTCCGGTTTCCCCCGCCATCTCATTCCACTGGTGCCCCATCGTAATCTCATGTATCATCAGTGTCACCACCTGCGGTGCCGTATGTAGTAAATTCGGGCATTAAACACTACACTACATATTCGATTGAATTTCTTGAGAACATCAATTGTCCGTGGTCTATTCCTGTACACTCTATTTTTAGATACCCCCACAAGAACAAATCCGGTGATGTTAGGTCAAGGGATTTGGGAACCACATACGTTTTGAGATTATTCGATTATCAAAGAAACTGCTTACAAGTTGCATGGTGTCATTAGATACATGACACGTTGCTCCATCTTGCTGGAAATAACCTCCTCTCATTTCGATATCATCCAGCTGCTCCACAAATGTCTTGTACATACCCATATAAATTTCACTGTCTACAGTCATATCAAAGAAAAAGGGACCAACAATCCCATTTAAGACTGTCAACTGTCAAAACTTGTGAGTATGACAATTCTCCCAGAGCCACTGAAATCATTAAAGCACATTTCTACATTCTACGAGATTTCAAAGGGAAATTATGGTCTATTGAAGTGGTTCAGGGTTATATGGATCTCACTATATATGCATAGAAATTTAATTCTTCTTCTTCTTCTTCTTCTTCTTCTTCTTCTTCTTTGTTTCATGGCATGGGCAGTGTGCCCGTTCCGTCTCACAATAATTGCTCCTTCCATCTCTTTTTAGGTCTACCAACATCTCTCTTTCCTTGTGGCTGATATTGGAATGCAATCTTAGGCAGTCTTGTATCGGACATTCTTTGTATATGCTGCATCCATTCCTTTTGATATTTTTCAATTTTGCTACTTATCGAGTCTACGTTGAGTTCCTTTCTTATGTCTTCATTCCTTATTCTATCCAACTTTGTGCATCCCTTTGTTTTCCTAAAAAGTTCATCTCTGCACTTTGAATTTGGCTTTTCATTTACTTCGTGAGTACCCATGCCTCACTTCCATAAAGTAGTGCAGGGACTGACATTGTTTTGTACAACTTTAATCTTGTATCTCTTCTTGTTTTATTTCTCAACGTTCTATGAACTGTTTCACAAATCATTTGGAATGTTGCAAGCTTTTGCTCACATCTGTGTCTGTTTTCATCATATAGTTAAGATTACATCCTAAATAGCTGAATTCTTTTAGTTTTTTCAGTGGTTTGTTGTCTAAAATTATTTTTGATCTTATATGTTGTTTTCCCCAAGAGGCCATGGATGATGTAATTTACATATGTATTGAAAAGAGTAGGTGATACACTGCACCCTTGTCTTACGCCTCTATTAATTAAAATTGGTTCGGTTCTGTGAACCCATGTGTTTATTGTTATTTTGGAGCTGCTATATATATTTTTGATTACTTTAATTAATTCTTGTGGATATCCACTATTTTCCATAATTTTCCGTAAGTTTTCCCTATTAACAGTGTCAAATGCCTTCTTGAAGTCTATGAATGCCAGATGTGTTTGCTGCAAAACAAATATATTATCTGTTGTCGATCGTCCTGTTCTAAAGCCGCTTTGTTCTTCCTCTATTAATACCTCGGCTATTGTTTCAATCTTTTACTTATAATCCTTGCGTACACTTTATAGGCTGTGTTGAGAAGACTTATACCTCGGTAATTTTGGCATTCTCTCCTGTCTCCTTTTTTAAAGATGGATATAATCTTAAATTCAGTATTATACCCCCATATTTTGGCAGTTGCTTATTTATTCCGTCTGGTCCAGTTACTTTTCTATTTTTACATTCCTTGAGTGCTTCTAGTAATTCTTCCATTGAGAACATGTCAGCCTGTATGTTCATTTCTTCTTCGTTATTTATCTCATTCTCTTCATTTAGTTGGCACCACAGTGATATATGGTGTTCAATCCATCTTCTTGTTTCTATAGCGTTAATTCTTACAGTTTCTTTTTCAGCTTTCTTTAATAGTCGTATCACTTTATATGGAAACTATTGTGTACCATGGATATTATTAGAAATTGAATTACACCCTAAAATTCAATACGAAAGTCTCATCAGAAATACATGCTTTGAAACATACTGAAGAAAAATACACATGTTTAAAACAGGTCTCGGAATATGTGTCTATGTGTGATTGTGTGTGCCTAGGGTGATGAGTGTCTGTCGGTGTGTTTGTATGCGTCTATCTGCGAACAGCTATGTAGGCTGTGAAATACCACACTTAATATCGTAAATGTTATATTGCAGAATTCATATTAATGACTGATTAAATTACAATATTTTAGAATATTTTGACATAAGAAATGTGCATTTATAATATGATCAGCAAAGGAAGATGAATATAAGGGTAAGCGTTTCGAAGTTTAGTCTATAGTGTAATAAGTAGGGAAAGTCATATAAATATAAGATTATTTTATTGAGGTGTCCACAAGTTGTGTACTATATCCAAATGAAGCAGATAGTTTTGATATGCACGGTGAAGAAAGAACATGTTTGTGTAACAGTTATTTATTACCATAAACCAGAAGAAACGGGTTTATTACAGACATCACATGAACTGTATGCTGTACAGAGGGGGGAAAGGGAGAAAGGAAGAGAGAAATATTGTTCTAGACAGAAAGAGGAACCATATGGAGACGGCGAAAAATCTCTAAGCTATTGCTCGAATATAGCTGCTGGCTCCATTTTAATAAATAAAGTGAATACTTTAGCACCTGCTGATAACCCTGAAGAATACAAAGTGAGGCGCTCCCGATTCTCTATCATATGTTTTATTAAATGAAGCTCACAATGCTGTCTAGACACATACCCATTACAACGATGGACGCCAAAACTCCATAGCACAATATCTGTCAACACTCGAAGATAAATTGACCATTAAATGGCGAAGCAAGCAATCCAAGCACGTCATGGAAATGATTTGGGAGAGCAGTTTGTTACACCTGAAGCATTTCAGTTACAGTTCAATGTTCAAACCCCATTACCAACAACATGGAGAAAGTTTATGTTCATTATATATCTATCTGATCATGATCTGATGGTGGCAACCAAGAATTACAGAGCAATTGTTCTCAGCTGCGGAATCAGGCAAGTAAAGCATGGAAAATCGTTTTAATGGAAGTCATTATTACAGTTATAATGAGATAACCGAGTTGGGTCGCATCAGGTGGTAGATCTTTGACCCGCATTTGAGAGATATGATTCCAATGGCTACCCTTTCGGACCCATGGATCTTATGGTATTTTCCTTGGGTCTCTTGGTGAATACTGTAATGGATAATTACATTCCCCGAATTTCCTGCCTCTTCATTTCACAGTTCTTATTTTACTTCACGTTTCATCCAGTTTGGCTGTTTTCTTTCTGCGGGAATTTCAGCGAGCATGGCAGGGAATTTTCTCCCTGTAAATCTTCATTGTGGGAGTCTTCGAGTCCAGATCCACCTATGGGATGCATAAGCCTACAGGAGAGTGTGGAGTCGATTGTATCGTCCTTCAGTAGGGAATGTACCTAAACCTGTAGTTGCTAGATGACCTATCCTTTCTTGTCTCTCTCCTCAAGTCCGGCTACTCTCTGACCTCTCACCTTGCCCCTCTCCTACAAAGTCGAGGCTAGTAGAATTTAGCTATCTGAACTCCTACAAAATTGGAAGTTAAGTGAATTCTTACATAGTTGCGGTTAGCATTACTAATATAATTTCAAAATTACAAGAAAATATTTTCCCTCCTAATTTGTACACATTTTGAACTGTGCAGCCATGATATTGCTTGGCGTGATTAAAATGGTTTTCTTGGTCCACCGTCAAAATAATAAAAATACAAATTGACTATAAATTGCCATGGTGATGTAGCCGAGTATGGTCCGGCAGACTATTTGACAGTTGACTGTGGTTGAGAATAATTACTGACTACAGGTTAGAAGATAAACATATCCGGTATAGACTACTGACAATTCACAGTCACTGAATCGGGTTGAGTATATGACTGCATGTTACTAGATAAACATGTTTACCAATCAACAAATATGTAGGAATTAACATATCTCCATCTATCAAACGTATTTACCTGCTAAACATTTGTAGGGATACTCACTAAAGGTAAAATGTAACATCCCTCGTTGCCAGGTAATGCTGGGATCTTAATTTTATTGAATGCTGAAAAGAAAATGTATTGCATTCACACCAAAAAAAAAAAAAAAACTATTACCACTGTTGAACTGGCGAACGAGGATACATTACCTGGGGGTTTCACTCATAGGTTTACTAAACAATTTAAAACAATATTAAAGACACTTACACTGACACTCACTGTTTATATTTATTATAACGTAAATAATTCTTTACAATGTCCAGCGTCGTCCATCTTCCCTGCTGTCTACACACACACCACGCTTCGTCACCCACACACACAGCTACCTCGAGCTATTCCCACAACCGCTCACACACCCCAACATACAACTATTTATACACAAATAACAAGATGGGCGACGTGCCAATAACTAAATACATCATGTACAAATAATACAATACGTTATTTACAATTTCCACAAGGGCTGTTCCATTAATTTATTTATTATTGTTGTTTACATGAGTGGAGCCAAGGGAGCAAACAGTGGTTGGAACAGCCTATTACGTAACAGACGGACGGAAGGACATTTGTACTAACGACTACCCTAATCAACTCAAAATAATACACATAATTAATCTAACAAAACCCTACATTTCCCTCCCCTCTAGAAAAAGACGAGCCCCTGCTCGTCGGATCAATAGCAAACAGCAAAACACACAAAAGAAAAGCACTAAGGGTAGCCCCTAACCTATCATTAGAAAACACAAACATGAAAAGTACCAATAAATGAATTCCTGAGAGGCCCCTCCCAATGAGTCACGATGCATGATGTTATCTACACCACTAGTCCCAGAGTCCACCGAACCAACCCTACACCACTGGAACACTGATGGAAGTCACAGAGGCGCAGCACGACGATTACAACCATTTGGAGTAGCAGGCCGACCCTGAAGATGAAAATTGGGCAAACTGGTGGTTACCACAAATGGCACATACCTGATGTCACAGACAGTTCCAAACATAGGGGACGAAGAAATTCATATAAATAAAATTCCATCATTTCAAGTTTTGCTTGACTTTTCAGCAGCTCGATCCCTCCTAGTAGTGAGCCTAGCTTCATTGAGAAAAATGGACGTCCAGCTTCTAGACTTGGCTGCTTATGACTTAGGTCACCTCAGCATATGTATCAAGCTGATGTCACAGACAGTTCCAAATATAGGGGAGCCAGCAAGCTGTGCTGCTCTCCTGCTGCCACACACCTGTGGGGGACTGGCCACATCACCCCACGACGAACTGCAAAGGTAACCAACTTGCTGGAATTGTGGTCTGCCATACTGATGAAGTGACCCCTGTGGTCACTCCTGAAACTTTGAGGCATAGCCAGCGTTACTGCCTCTGGTACTGGTGCTGCCGCGTTGCTGCTGCTACCTCTCCTGCTGCAACTACTGCTTCTGCTGGTAGGTGAGGGTGGCCGGGGCTCTTTGCTAGCTGCAGACGACGACACTCTTCCTGGGGCACTCCCGCACAAAACTAAACAATTATACAATTAACAATGGACAAGTATAACATAAGGCTACCCATAGTTAAATATACTTTTGGAGGGAAATGTAAGGGGGTAAATCAAAAGTGACAATAACATAAAAACAACAAAACAAAATTACAACATGAAGTGTATCCGGATACTAAATACACTTTTGAGATGGCCATCTCCACACACTCATTCACACAATAAGACTTTTATCACTGGGATAAAAAAAAACTAAGAAAGTTCTTCATCCAGGAACTGCCGTGGCGGTGAAGAGAGCTCAACCCTGATTTTTAAAAGAAAAATCTGAAACAAAGGACTAAGCATCTTAACAGCAAATGAAATAATACTTCAGTGACTGGCCAGTGACAAAACTTAATACCCACCCTAAAGCATCTTATAACTCAAACCTCCTCGCACTAGTGAGCGCATCACAGCGGTTTCACTAGGCGTCACTCCAATACTGGGGTCACTCCCAGGTGCGCAGCGGCTTCCTCAGGGACGACTCCTCTTCTACAATGTGCTGCAGTCACGACGGTGCTCACATTGAACTCGAACAACCACTGGAATGTGGCGGCTGTCTTCGCAGCTGGGCCACACACTACACTGCTACTTCGATAAAGATGGTACATGAGTAAAACACTGAAACAGTCACGATAAAACGTTAATAGCTCTGATATAAACGGAATGGTTGGCACGGGGTTCCTGGGAGAACGTCATAAATAATCAGAAATATGAACAATTAAGTGAACTTAAGCAAATGAAGAAATGGTAGTCACACAAGAGGTTAAACAAAATATGCATCAATAGAATTATATGTAAAGCATAGCAAAGCATCATTAACTGAGTTTATCAGACGATGAACTGAACTTGAGAGAGAGAAAAAAAAATTAAGCACGATAAGGGCCAGTAGGATCGTGATACGGGAAGATGCGGGAAACATGGATGGACTGTAACTTAGCCCTAGGGGCATTCGGTCGACGTACAACATAAGTCACAGGTGTGAGCTTCTTCACAATTTCAAACGGGCCAAAATAGCGGTGTAGGAGCTTGGTGCATTTGCCTCGTTTCCTAACGGGGGTAAAAACTTTAACTAATTGACCAACATTAAAGGACACATCTCGGTGTTTGGCATCATACTGAGACTTCTGTTTGATCTGTTGCTTGTTGATGTTGTGGATGGCAAGCTCACGGGCCTTCTGGATGTCCTCTAAAGTCTTCCGGACGAACAAGTCGTTAGTAGTAGCCTGTAACTGAACTTCATTAGGGAGAACAGGCTCTCGTCCATACATCAGGAAAAACGGAGAAAACTTGGTCGTCTGCTGTACAGAAGAATTGTAAGAAAATATAACATAAGGCAACACCGTATCCCAATTACGCTGATTGTCATCAATAAAATGGCTCAACATATTAACTAGTGTGGCATTGAAACGTTCCGTGAGCCCGTTCGTCTGTGGATGATAAGAGCTAGTAAAGTTAGGAGAAATAGACAGAGATTTTAGTAACTCCTGCGTGACCTGGCTGAGGAACACAGTACCCCGATCGGATAGCAATGTCTCAGGAGCACCATGACGACAGACGACATTCTGTAAAATAAACCTGGTGACATGAGAAACAGTAGCCGCTGGAAGCGGAGCAGCCTCGACCCATCTAGTGGCATACTCGGTGCACACAATAATGTGGCGGTTGCCAGTGGATGACCTAGGAAGAGGACCCAAAAGGTCAATACCCCAACGTTGACCTACAGCTAAAACAGGAAGAGGTTGAAGTAATCCTGCGGGCTTCAAGTTCTTAGGGCCTTTACGCGATTGGCAGCTCGGGCAGGTCCTCACAAAATGTTCGATATCTTTCTTCATGCCAATCCAATAGTATCTGGAATGAATCTTATTATAAGTTTTGGAAAACCCAAGGTGACCTGAAAGTGGATCATCATGACAAGAGGTAAGAATCTCATGCTTCAACGACTCTGGAATCACCAGTAAATGCAGAGGACCCGTGGAACCAGCATTTTTTCTATATAAAGCACCAGATTTAAGAGTATAGGTGGCAGTTTGGCGCAGAAGCTTCGGAGTAGCATTAGTGTCGTCCACTAAGGTATCCATTAGAGGACGCAGCAGTGGATCAGCTTTCTGTTTTTCCGCAACTTCTATAGGAGAAAGTAAACAAGTTAATACATCATCCAATTGCTCCACTTGATGTTCCTGGGGTTGCAGCACAGGAAACCTAGATAAAGTGTCTGCATCGTTATGCTTTTTACCAGATTTGTAACAGATAGTATAATCAAACTCCTGTAGTTTAAGGCTCCAGCGAGCCAGACGCCCTGTAAGATCTTTCAGATTATTTAGATAACACAATGAATGGTGGTCAGAAATCACATGAACTTTATAACCATATACAAATGTTCTAAAATGTGTGAAACCAAAAACAATAGCTAGGAGCTCCAACTCTGGAACACCATAATTACGCTCACACTTTGACAACAATCTAGAGGCATAAGCAACAGGTCTTAACTGGTCGTTTACAGATTGCAACAAAACACACCCTATGCCTACACCACTAGCATCAGTGTGGAGCTCTGTGTACGCTCCAGGAGTATAGTGTGCTAACACCGGTGCAGAAGTCAGCGCATCCTTCAAGGCCTGAAAAGCATGCTGTTGGTCAGAACCCCAAACAAAATCACAGTTCTTTTTAGTCAATTGTGTTAAAGGATGGGCAATGTCAGCATAACCTTTCACAAACTTTCGATAAAAATTGAACAAACCAAGGACCTTCCTGATATCCCTGACATTCTTAGGCTGAGGTAAATTTTGAATCACAATTATCTTGTCTGAGTCTGGAGATATGCCCTCATTAGAGACTTCAAAACCCAAAAGTTTGACACGGTTCATGGCAAAGAAACATTTCTGCGGTTTCAATTTAAAGTTGAAAAGCACCAAACGCTGAAAAACAGCCTCTAAATTATCCAGTAGTTCCTCAAAAGAATGAGCATAAACAAGGATATCATCAAGGTAAGCCAGAGCTTTCTTAAATTTTAAATCACCTAACAACTTTTCAGCAATGTAAGAAAAGAAACGGGGAGCATTGGCTAGTCCAAAGGAAAGTCTTTCAAATTCAAATTGACCACTGTGGCAAACAAACGCCGTGAATGGCTTGGCGTGCTCCTCAAGGGGGACCTGAAAATAAGCAGAAAGAAGATCCAACGAGCAGAACCAGGATACTCCATGCAATGAGCTAAGCAAGTCGTCGATGATGGGAAGTGGAAAAGATGATGGAATGGTCACCGAGTTAAGCTTCCTGTAGTCCACACAAAATCTGGTCGAGCCATCCTTTTTCTTAACTAGCACCACAGGAGAACTCCACGGAGACTGAGAATCCCTGATGATCCCAGCATCTTTCATCTCTTGAACTTGCTGATCGATGATTTCACGTTGCTTGATAGGAACTCTATACGGGCGCAGCTTAATAGGAGTTGGGTCAGAAACCTGTATATCAAATTTAGCAACATTGGTCGTACCTAAATCCTGCAAGGAGGTTGCAAAGACATGAGAATATTTCAATAAAAGAGCATGAAGTTTATCTTTCTGGCTAGAAGACAATTTATTATTTACATTAAACTGAAAGTTTGGTGCTTCCAAGGGCGTGATATCCTGAGGTGAGATTGAATGACTCTGAACAAAAGCAACATCTTGGACATTAGCTAAAGTCGTGCGAGAAAACAAAGTCTTAGGCTCTGGTGATGCATTTTGAACAGGCACAATATAATCTTGTCGGGGTGAGCAAACCATTTGAGGAATGGATATCTGTTTCTTTTGCAAAATACCTGGCACAGGCTCAAACATTACATCACAATCAATGGGTGAAGAAAGTTCTACTGCTACATGACAAACCGAAAATGGAGGAATCTGAACATCTTCTTTAACAAACACTTTGTTTTCTGGTTTAGTAACATCACCCTCAGTAAACGGCACTACAGCAATATCTGACATGGGGAGTTCTGTGTTCTCTACCATAGAAATATGACACAACTTGTCATCTACATGAATCACAACATCATTTTTTACATAATCAATAATAGCTTTGTGTGCAGACAAAAAATCATTACCTAAAATCAAGTCATGTGCTAGCCCTGTTACAACAAGAACATCTTCCTGAAAGAGATAGTTATTAATTGAAAAATCCAAAGGTAGGTGGTATGCAGCATCTAAAAGCTTGTTTCCAGCAGTTCTAAGTAAAATGTCCACAGGCTGCAATTTAGAAATATCAGATACGTGTACAGCATTGACAATACTGACAGCACTGCCAGTATCGAGAAGAACCTTCACAGGGGTATTATTAATGGACCCTGAAACTTGTAAAACATGGCCAAAAGGTAAAGTTGAACTGGACGACTGATCAGGCTTGCTGTCGTGATGAATCTCTGCTACCGTGGCCTGTTTGAGGCACCGCGCTGGGCGTTTTTTGAACTATAAGCATCTGAAGATTGTCTGCAAAAACGTGCTATGTGACCAGGTTGGTTACACTTATAGCATACAAAGTTAGCAGTACGTCCACCATTGGAGCAGTTACCAGCTTGGCGGGGAGATGACCTCGTTACTGGGTCAGAATTAGCATGAACCTGCAAAGATTGAAGTTGATTGGCTAAACTGTCCATTTTGGCTGCAAGCTCTGACATCATATCCTGAGAAGGTGCTGGTGATGGCGACGGGAGTGACAAACACTCTGACGCTGCAACGGAACGGCCAGATATAGATTGAGGTGCAGAAACAACTGGGTATCCAGGTATGGACATCGGCACATTACTATGCAGTTGATTAGACACCAGGTGTTGTCGGTTTTGGATGTAAAACTCAGCCTTATCAATGCGCTTAATAGCTTGTAAAACCTCCTCTACAGTAAGCAAATTCAAAGGTAAGAGAAACTGAACATACTGTGGTTTCAATCCTTTATACAAATTCTTTATTTGCTCTGACTGAGACATAAAAGAATTCACTTTATCACACAATACTAGTACATCATAAATGTAGTTAAGCACAGGCTCAGAATCACGCTGAACACGTTGGCGAAGTTGGATCTCATACACATCATCCTGGTGAGCTACCTGAAAAGCTGTAAGAAAAGCATCTTTCAAAATAAACCAGTCGTGAGCGGGACACCTATGGCAAAACGTCTTGTACCATGCTACAGCAGTACCTTTAAGATAGCATGGGAAAAACTGCAACTTTTGAGTACTGTTCCATGCATTAGCACGAGCAACCATTTCAAAATTAGTCATAAAATCGTTAACACATTCATTAGGAGCAGCTGAAAAACAAGATGGTTGTATAAAGGTTTGAGAAACAGGTTTTATTGAAGCCATCGTGTTAGTGATGGTAGACTGTACCGCAACCAGAAGGTCAGTATTCTGTGCAATAATTTCAGGGGTTGACTGATCAGGTACCGAACTACGTTCATTAGGCTCGACATCTGTGCCGACAGAGGATGTATGTACATTGGTGTCATTCTCCACAAAATTTTCCATGGTGAAAGAAAAGATAACGATGTACACATGCAAAATTACTACAAAAATCACTGATAGTGACTACTATTCGTAATAGAACACAAGATTTGAAATTCCTGCAGAAATAGCAACACGGTGAGAACACAATACGTGACTGAATAACACTAGCACTGCACAAAATGCTGCGAAGAAAATGCTGATTATTACAATGCAAATGGAAATGAGAAAAAACCATGCATAAAGATAGATCAACGTAAAATTTCTAACTGAGCATAACCGCAAACAGAACCACAAGGATTAAGCTCAGAAAGCACTGCATTTCCTGTACAAAACAAAAGAACATGTTAATACGTGAACAAATAATGCCGGGGTGACGTCACTACCCAAGTTGCTTATCATAAGATGGCTACCGCAGAACTGAAATTGAACGCAATTAATGAAATATATATCAATAAAGCACATTTACACTTAAACTGATTCCAAAATGAATAAACACGGCGCCTCCACCAAAATGTAACATCCCTCGTTGCCAGGTAATGCTGGGATCTTAATTTTATTGAATGCTGAAAAGAAAATGTATTGCATTCACACCAAAAAAAAAAAAACTATTACCACTGTTGAACTGGCGAACGAGGATACATTACCTGGGGGTTTCACTCATAGGTTTACTAAACAATTTAAAACAATATTAAAGACACTTACACTGACACTCACTGTTTATATTTATTATAACGTAAATAATTCTTTACAATGTCCAGCGTCGTCCATCTTCCCTGCTGTCTACACACACACCACGCTTCGTCACCCACACACACAGCTACCTCGAGCTATTCCCACAACCGCTCACACACCCCAACATACAACTATTTATACACAAATAACAAGATGGGCGACGTGCCAATAACTAAATACATCATGTACAAATAATACAATACGTTATTTACAATTTCCACAAGGGCTGTTCCATTAATTTATTTATTATTGTTGTTTACATGAGTGGAGCCAAGGGAGCAAACAGTGGTTGGAACAGCCTATTACGTAACAGACGGACGGAAGGACATTTGTACTAACGACTACCCTAATCAACTCAAAATAATACACATAATTAATCTAACAAAACCCTACAATATAATATATTCTTCTGACTTTTATCCATTATTCAGCAAATTATCTTACAGAAGTTTGCTCTCTTTCTTACTTTATAGTAATGGAATAACATTCTACGGAAATTTACTCATAGCTAAAAGAGAATTAAGAGAATACAGTAACCGCAAGGGAATTTAAGAGCTGGTCCCTAAATAGTGCTCTTGAAATTCGTTATCTTTAATTGATAACGAGGGAAAACTAATTAGGGAATTTTCATTTGATGTATTGCAGATATTTGACCGTTAAAATTATAAACAAATATCTCAAATGTGATTAATATCACAATAAATTTTTGACACACATACTGAAAGTTGTGAGATTTACATCTTTTGCATATTCAGGCCTATCTGTTGCAGTTTAAAAGTCATAGACGTTCTTTCAGAACGTAATTTTATTGACTTTAGCATGCCTCAGAAGTTAAGAGTCCAAAATGATTACTTAGACAGTCTTTTCCCATAAAATTTAAAATATACATTTGATTTCATCGTAAAATTTCTTTTTTAATTAAAAATTGTTAGAAATATTTAGAGGAAGTTAAAAGTATGGCGAAAACTTTTCAAATAAGCTTGGGTTAGAGAGAATTTTCTTAAAAATCTGTATTTCACAGACTTAGAGGGTCTTATTTTATTATTATTGTTTATTACTTACGCTGTTTAAAAACGAAATGCACACACACATACATACACACCCTTTTCTAATTAAAAATTAATAATTCAAAGAAACATCGGTGTTACTCTTCTGTGGCATGCAATGTTTCCTATAATTTTTATTTATAAGTAATAGAGAAAGCAAAACAAGTGGTACAGATAGGCATTGCGCAATTAAGATAATCTATTCAGCATCACAATAACTACGTGTACTACATGGCAAAGCGGGAAAGTGTATCGGGAAAAAAATCGCAATACAGAGATGTTTTCCTCAGCTTATCGCACATACACGGTGAGTCCAGTGCAGAAATAATCATGTCTTCTAGACAGCTATGTGTCATACATCAGGAGGCGCGAGAAAAGATATCATATAGACACACACAGCTGCCAATCGTTCTATTTGTGTTTCGTAGCTTACTATACATTAACTTACCAATATTTAACTCTAAACGACCAGGTAAGACCCGATAAGGGACGATCACAGCGCTGGTCATCTGAAGGTCGATACGCCTCATGAAAGTAAGGCGAGGAGACACTGTGTTAGGAAAGCACCAACGTATATTTTTAAAGGAGCAGAGATGGACCTATATACGGAAGAAAACCTTGCGTTCGCTGGAGCCATACATTTATCACTTGGAACAAATGCAGTTCTAATAACTATTTAGGCAAATAGAACCCTTCATTTGTCTGACAGTACAAGCCAATAAAACAAGAAATTTTCTTAGCCGGTACCCATTCCCGTCTTAAATAAAGAAAAAAAAAAGAAAGAAAAAGAAAAAAATAATAATAAAAATAAAAAACAAAAAAATGCAAAAAGTAATAAAAATAAAAAATAAAAAGTAAAAAAAAAACTTGGTACACTATATATATAAACAAAGAAATTACAAACTTCAAAACTAATAACACAAATGTTTGATATAGGCAAGACTAAGATATAAATAGTTCTATGTAATTAAAAATAAGCATTAAATTTTATTCGCCAAAATAATATGTTTACTTAAATCAAGATAAACATAAAACTGGAATAAATTAGTGAATATTAAGATTGCAGATAAAAAAAAGGCTCTGTCGAGTAATACACAGGAAGACCGTCAGCTGTTCACAAGGTCTATTATTCCACCCGAGTCAATAACAACAAAATAATAAAGCAAGGTGAAAACACTACTTCGCATTTGTCTGCTGGACGCTGATTCAAAAAATGCAGTAGGCCTACATAATCGTCGTCATATAACAACGTAATTAAAGCAGGCTCAGTAGCCATATAAAATAGAATCTCTACCATTCTCCAAGTTTAAAATTGTATTTTCTTTTTCAAGTGAATAGCTTTAATCCAAGAAGAGTATAAATTCGAAACGACTTACACTAAACATTTTTATGGCTCCTCTGTTTTAAAGCGACACTCTAAATAAAAACGCTGCAGAAACTTTGGGACCAACCACGCTTTATGCTCACCTTGGCAGCGGAATGTAAGGTGCAGTGGCACCCTGGCCTACCTCAAGTTATTTATCGCTTCCTGTATTTATCTCGACCAGGATTACAAGGCACCTCTTCACCACAGTATCCTGCCACGACCAAATCTCCGGAGACCAATGGCCGTGTTCGGGGAAAGGAGAACCCCGTGTTCTACAGGTCCTCTTCTTCCTACAGGAGTGGGAGAGAGAGAGAAAAAACAAGGAGAACTAACACCTCCCCAGCCCGTCTGAATATATAATAGAACGTTTAGTGAAAACAAGAGATAGAGAAGAGAGTTGAAAACGTATAAATGCTCCACGAACCGTGTAACACACGACGAAAAAGTATAAAGTTTCCAAAGTCAGAATATAAAATTATCTGTGTGCGGAATACCAGTCCTTCACTCTTTCAATGTAGTTTTCAATTTTTAGAGACAAGTAGAGTTAAAATAAGGTACATTATAGGAGCATAAGCGTAGATATTCCTATGTGATATTGATGGAAGTTGTAACCGTAATATCAGGCAGCGATTAGGAGGCTCCGAATTAATCGAAATCAGATAATTAAAAATAAGATAAATGAATAAATATGCTTTGCTAAACTAATATAAAATGTTTTTATAATAATATGAAATTAGAATGGATAGCGAAATGATTCAAATAGCGGTTGACTTAAAGAATAAGAGGGGAAGAATATAATTTAATATAACATATATACTAGCATCCAGGTAAAGAAAAATCTATACACGTTGGAGAGACAGGAAGGAAGGACCGTTACCTTCTTTGTGCTAGGAAAAGTTCAAAGTCTGAGAACTATAGAATACTTCCAGCTAGGACAAAAAGGGGGACAAAAAGGATTTCAAAATGCAGTTGAGCAAGAACGCTAAAGATATTTACTTCGCTGATTTGATAACGATGTATACCATTACAAACAACTCAGGATAGGCGTTCTCCAACTCAGGGTGGGCTGAACGTCAGTGAGTTAAATGAGTTTTGCAAACCAATGTGAAAGTTCGAAATAAATGAGAAACCAATGATAATGTAACATTTGAGAAGGGTGAGCTAGTTTGGTCATGTGATAAAGTTAGAGAGGGGATCAGAATAATGTTCGAACTGAACCGTGAAATAAGAAAAGCTTACTTAAAAGGTGATACTACGACAGGAAGGACGTGTTCATGCACATTAAGAGGAGAAGTGAAGATTTATAGGTCTGAAATGTAAGGAAGTTAAGAATAGCGCAACCAGCGTAAGTGGAAGCAGCATTACAAGTTTATTAGAGCAAAGTAGTCGCCGTATAAAGCAGAAATAGAAACCGTGCGGAAGTAACTTTAAACCAGTAATCCAGAGTTTCAAGTAAAATTGAATTTATGTTAGGAATTTTACTAACAGGTGATCACCGATCCAAGTCGATAAGCAAACTTAGTAGGAATTAAACCAAATAATTCTGCAAAAAACGGTGTTATTAATACAAGTAAGCAGCCAACAACCACCAAAGTCCATTTCCTACAACATTTCACCTGAGGTTAGATAACTCAAAGCTCCAATTAGAATCCAATCAATATAACACTGGTATGCGGGTTTGCCGCACAGTGCAATGAACGATATTACATAAGTGTTAGTTTCATTTGCGGACTTATGATTTAAGTTAGTACAGGTTGGTTAGTACTTCCAAGTAGGCGTGTGTTTATTTTCCCCCGAGAGGTGTAACGCCAAGTATATTAAGATCTCAACAAGTGGTTTCAAAACGGATAGTCTATACTGACTGGCATCGTTCATTTTGTAGCACAGCTACGCAAAGAACAACAGCTAGTAAAATATGTGTTTCGTTTGTGGAAAAACTGTTAGAGAAAGAGAAAAAATAACTAATAGATCGTATCAGATGCATACTAAGGCACAATCTATCAAAATAAGTGTACTTATATCCCTAACTGTGTGTATGTGTTTAGTGTTTCACAAATATAAATGTAATAAATGAACAAAGTTAGTATGTTAATATGAATGCTTTTGTCCATCTCGCTCTCTTTTCCTTCCTCATTTCATCCTTTTATTTGCTCTCCTCGTGTCTATCATTACTCTCCCTCCCCTCTTCAACGGAAATACATATTTTGATACTTCCTGATTAAAACAATAGAAAAAGTTGTAGCATGTATGTGCATGCGCGTACGTGTTTGAGTGGCGATTAGTCGGTTAAAAGCTAAATAGGATACTTAAGTCCAAAATATTTCCAGCATGAGATCCAGAGAACTTAAATAAAATCCTATCAGTCCAAACTACCCTTCATTTGCCAAAATGTTTATATTTTTTTACTATATCCAAAATGGCTCCAGCGGTTCAGATTGAAATACATATGTTTTAGATATTTACATGACAAATAATATTTAAAAGTTCTATGAACACCCTTCATTCGTAATTATCTTTGTAGGCTTTATAAAATTAGACACAATTCTTATTATGGATTGTAAATTACATTAAATCATACATTTATTGAAGTAGATGGCCTCAATATAAAACTTTAAGTATTTACACAACTGGTCATCTCCCTAGAGAGGATATCGAGGAACCGTAATAGACGTAGTCCCTCCATTTATGATAGAACGGGAAGTAAAGAATTTCTCTATGCAGGAGTCACCAGAGAGCATTGCAGTTGTTTATATAGTTTGTTATTCTTGATATGTTATGGAAGTAAATATTAGGCAAGAAGCCAATATACCCTTATATACCCTTATATACCCTTATGAATTAGGATTACTAGGGAGAAGATTCGTCACTGCGACCAGTATTGATCTATTATACCTATACCCCCAAGTAGGCCATCCCCGAGAGGAAGGATAAGACGAGATAAGAGGGCGACCGTCCCAAGGAGCCATGAGTGCAGAGGGCGGGGTCCCTAATTTACTTAGCTAGACCTCCTTAGTATGGCCAGGACAATGGACACCTCCTCCTACTCTGCTTCGGAAGCGGTCACAGAAAACTAGTTCGTAGACCCGCAGCCGACATTCCAGAAGGAGGAAGTAGTTTCCTCAGAGCATATTATCCCGCCATGCACTGCCGAGACTGCTGCACTCGCCGACACTTTACCCTGAAGGAGACCACAGATGAGAGATGATCTGAAATGATAATGGAAGTGAAATGGAGGGACAGGAAATTCGGAGGATGTAATTAATACCCAACTTTTGCTGGGGACCCGGAAAACCCCCGAAAAAACATGGATCTAGTGGGTCGGCCACGGGAATCGAAGCCTTGAATTCGGGTCACAGACGAAACCACCTGAGTCATCCCTCGCGGTTCGACAATATCCAGATATTATTCTTGCCCTATGAGGACAATATTCAGAATTAGACTGTGACAATAATGGTTAACTTCAAGCTCAACCCACCTGACTTTTGACGACACATATGTCGCCTCTTGAACGTGAAGCAGGCACTCTACCATCTACGCTAACCAGGCGGGCTATTATACGTTATGATATGCAAAATTGGTTGAATTATATACATAAATATTTCTAAGAAATATAAACAGCTTTCTTTGCTAATTTGATGCTAATTTCGTCATACCAATTCTGTTATTGCCTTATTATACACATAATTTAAGTAAATCCTCTATAAATACTATTCTTTTATTTAATTAAATAAATAAGATGCAAAACTATGTAATATATTTAAATGTATTTATCTGGGTATATATAATCAAGCACTAATGCTGTTGGCATCTTTCTATCTTCATTCAAGTAGACACATAGTCAGCTTTGACCAAAGAGGTTAAGACATAGCCTTGCTTAATTCATGTTTAGCTGACAGAGCAACATTATGTATGGCTACCTCCAAATCCATGATGTTCAGTAGCGTAAACCAATTATATACGCTGCAGTTAATTCACATTAATTTGGTGTGAACTGGTGCAACAATGCCATCTATGTCCTTGTGAAGTAAGTGCAATACCGTGTGCTAGCTTCAGGAACATGTAATCACCCTATTCCTAGAAATCGTTTGTTTCAGCTGCTTTTGGCATGGCCGGTTCTAGACAACACCAGTTATGTCGGCTGACTAATCTAATGAAGGGTAGTAACCAGAATATTTGAGATCACGAAATTAATAGCACGGGAAACTGAAATTATTGAATTATTATATCTTCTGAAAGCGTATGTCAGTGTTTAGACACATCTACTTGGAAGATCTGGAAGGTAATTGCCTAAGGAAAATCTACGAGTATGTTCAATAAAGAATGATCACAATTTTTTTGACAGCATACCTTTACTCATCCTCACAATTTTGACGGCCCTTCTCAAAATAGTCTCCCATGATTGCAAAGCACTTTTCCCAGCGTTTCTGCTGGTCTTCAAAGACAAGCTGAAAACTATTTCTGAGAGATCCTTCAAAATCGCCTTCGCAGCCTTCACCACTGTCTCTGATGATGAATAAATGCCTGCCACGAAAAGGTTTCTTCAAGATAGGGAATAGAAACGTCACATGGGGCTAAATCCGGATATAGGGACTGTGAGGGATACACTTCACGCTTATTTTTGCAAAATATTCAGCAACAACGCTGGCAATATGCGGCCGCGCATTATCGAGGTGCAGCAACCAGCCTGCTTCACGGAAATGTGCGCTTTTGCGCCTGATATGGACTTGCAATGTTTTCAGGACATCCCTGTAGTATGGTCCAGTTACTTATGTGTGTGCAGGTACAGTATGCTGATAAACCATTCTATGAATATCAAAGAATGAGATCACCATATCGTTCGCATCAGAAGCAACCAGGAATGTTCAGTATTTCAGATTATGATCTTAAGATAATTCGTCGATCCTCTCTCACAATGGCAGCACCAGAGCTGATGTTTTCTTCCGTAAGAGCAGAAACTGGAGTACCGGGTCCACCTTCCTTTGAAATTGATTGTCTTCCCTCTTTAAACATTTTAAATCATTTTTGAGCTGTGCTGTAGGAAAGAACATACCCTCCATAGACCTCCTGTAACACTGTATATGCCTTAGCGGAAGATTTGTTTAGACGAAAGCAGAATTTCAAAGCTGCTTATTGTTCCTCGCGTCTTACCTCCATTGCAGTGGTAGGCGATACTGAACATGTCTGAACTTGCCTGGTTCTCACAAGGGGGAAATAGGAGTACCAACAAGGAAACTACTACGGCCTGTCTGCTTTACATTGAGCTAACAGAATATAATAAGTTTTAATTTTAGGGCGAAAAATTATTTACCCTAAAAAATTATGATCATTCTTTATTGAACAGCTCTCGTAGTTCTAGGAGGATGAAGACCTATATGGGCATGATTAGCTAATGCCATGGTTAAGTCAGTAAAGAAGGAAAATTTACAGTTTCCTACTCAGATATATTATTTATTTTAGTTTGGTTTTGGAAATTGTTTACACTTTCTTAATTAAAAATCCCATTTTTTGTCTTATATTTCATTCGTTTTTGTGTTCATCCAAAGGTAGCAGAATTTCATATTTAATAGCGATAGAGTTTGAATATATTTAACTAATTGCCAAATTCTCTCTGGCTACAACCCACTGTAAAATTACTGATATTCCAAAGGTTTGGTAATATTTTAAAACGTTTATTTTTTATATTTTACTAAACAAATAGGCCAAAATTTTCTTTTTAAATCTACAACAAAATCCCGTTAACAAGAGTGCGTAGGGAAATACATTTTTGAAAACAAAAAATTTGTATAAGGTCAAAGTATCAAAATATCCACCAGAGCATTTATTTTTCTTTTCTTTAAACCAACATCGTTTTTAACAAAAATTCCAATTAAAAACTTGTCTTATGCATAGTAGTGAATTTAAAATGAGTATAACATTTTGCATTACCTAGGCATTATGAATAAATTTGGCAAAAAACGCTAGGATTTCGAATTGATATCTACAATAGAAAACAACTGTATTCAGTAATAGACAAGTTTGCCGAAAATGTCCATTAGAAGTATTTCGAGTATGTACATAAAATACCTGTTTAAAATAAGTATAAATTGTTATTAAACCTAAATAATGGCGCTCCGTTTTTAAGAAATTGGGAAAAGACGAAAAGCAAAGAAGATAATAAAGAGATGAATTTCAATGGTAGATTGGATACATAAGTTCCTGTTAGGACGTCTGCAGCAAGGATTGGCAAATGATAAAAGCAGTTCTTATAAGACCATTACTAAGATATTTGAAATAAATTAGTCATATGTGATGTCGAGAAGGAAAGCCAAAAAGGGGAGCAATGAAGTAGATTCGTTTGAAGGAAAAGATCTGCTCTTGGCGAGAGGAGTGGAATTGATTGATTTGATTAATTGACTGACTCATTGGTTGCTTGGCTGAAAACTCTACTGCTATGGTGGGGTGCACACAAAACGCTTATGTGGTGAAGAACATCGATGAAATACAATACATTTCTTTGCTAATCTTCTTAATTTTTATAGATGTGCATATTGTATAAATCATCGAACTTCACATTTGTTGCGTCGCGAAATTAGTTATACAACAAGTGAATGATGTGTGCACATATATAACTGCTTGCCAAAATTGGGCATTGAATTATTAAATTAAAGGTGGATAGATAAAAGTTGTTAGCTCCTTTGCGGAATCATACATTGGTCAGTATATTTCCGTGAATCACATTGACTTATTTAAGAACTTGTTGATTATCCTAAAGATGAAACATTACAATGAATGTTTTTGATAGTCACACAAATCTCAATCTTGGCAAAGGGTTTCTTTATATCTGATTTTGCTTTTGAATTTGAAAGTGTAGTTTACTACGTGACGTTTACTATTTACTTTACTAAGGTTGTCCACCAGACACAAAACAATGCTATGAGACAAAATGAGTTGTTTTAACAAGGACTTTGGAAGGTTGGTGGGGATCAAGCCACTGTTTTGAGATATCAAGGTTTCGGTAATATACCCACTTATCCTCACAAATGAAATTTCTCCTGAAAAATCTATCATCCATGAGATTACGGATAAGCTGACAACACATATCCACTCTACGTTCAACCTGTTGATGTGTCAGTTCGTGAGGTACAAATCTACAGCTTCTGTATGATTTTCCAAGTGTCTTAATGTGGCGATATATGTTTTCTTTTGATGCATTAAGTTCTTCTGAAAGTTATGGGTAATTGTTTGCGTATATTCTCGCAAAAGTTGTTTATATACTTTAGGTCTTCCAGATCGTGATAAATATTTCAAGTTTTCGTCCCCATTGTTGAAACATTGGAACCATTATTGTGCCTCAGGCTCTTAAACCACGCCTTCTGCTTCCAGTTTACAGATTTTTCGATCTGCGGCAGCGACTTTATAAATATACTCTGATTAGCTAGACCGATCTTAAAACGCTTTGGTCATAGTTATACGTTCTGATACCAATAAATTAAGATCATTGTTCCTCCCAATTTTGCATTTAATAATAACGGAGCTTTGTTAAGATTCTCAATGAGAGACCAGCTTTTCGTTATATCCCGAGCGAGTTCATATAATAGAATGTCTGTCTAATGTTGAAACCAGAAGTGTTATATACTAAGACTACTTACTAAATTGTTTAACAAACATTAACAAAATACAAATGGTAAATTATGTTATTATATGCCTAATTGGATTTGTTACACACTAATATCGGAAATTAACATAGAACTTTATGTTGTTTAACAATGTTTGCCTAGTTTATATTTGCAGTTAAAAAGTATTCTGAATCTGGCGCGAAATTCTCATTTTGACAGGATTTCGGACATATTATACCGCGATTGGCTCAATCTGAGTTGGTCAATATTGAATGCCCAGCCCATGAGATAATTAGTCAATAAAACACTCCCCTTGTCACTTAGAAAAATTGTACCAGTTTAAAAGCTGATGCATTCAGACCTACACAAACATATTTTAGAGTTATACGACACAATTTAGGTTTCGAGAGGTTAAAATACACAACTAACGCCCATTTTGACGCAGTATGTCTTCTATGTTGAGAACTAAATGACCTCATACATTTTTGTCTCAAAGTTCATCTTACCAAATTGTTGCTTTGGTATCTGTGCAATACGAGGGTGATTGGAAAAGTTTCAAAGCTCAACTGAAGATGGCAGCACTAGTATATAAAAGCTAGTAAATATCGTTGTTCATCTGTTGACAGCTACTCACCAAAGTTTTAGTTATTTGGGACGCTTAGTTGTTATGTAACAGTCGTTTGAGTGAGTTGATGTGTTTTTTTTATGAAAATGGACAAAATCGAGTAACCAGCTGACTTTAAATATTTGTTTTTGAAAGGCAATACGCCTACGCAGATCAAAGATGAGTTGGATTCTGTGTATGGGGACTCTGCACCACCATTTACCACAGTGAAATTTTGGGCAGCTGAATTTAAACGTGGCCGCAAGAGTTTGGGAGACGATGATCTTTCGGGACGTCCAAAAACTGCAGCTACCGACAAAAACATCGCCAAAGTTCACCAAATGGTGCTAGACGACTGCCGAATTAAAGTGACAGAGATAGCAGAGCCTAGGAACGTGAAAAATGAACGTGTTTATCACATATTACATCAACATTTAGACTAAGAAATCTGTCTGCGTTTCGGGTGCCGCGTTTGCTCACGTTAGATCAAAAACGTGTTCGAATGAACATTTCCAACGCTCTGTTGTCGCAGTTTAGGCGCAATAAATCTGAATTTTGGCGCATATTAATTATTGTAGATGAAACTTGAATATACCGCTATACACCCGAAACAAAAATACAGTCCAAATAGTGGACTGCAAAAGGAGGTCTGGCTCCAAAATAGCAAAAACTGTTTTTTTTTCGGATGGAAAGGTGATGGCGAATGTTTACCTTTGGGGGGGGGTAGTCATGGTTAATCGATTATCTCCAGAAAGGTAGAACTATTAGAGTAACATATAACGCATCATTACTTGACAAGCTGAACGCAGAACTTGCGGGAAAATGGCCCTATTTGCAGAAAAAGAAAGTCCTGTTTCACCAAGACAACGCCGTCTCACACCTCAAATGTTGCAATGACGAAAACGAAAACCCACGAATTACGGTTTGAACTGCTTCACCAACGGCCTTACTCACCAGATCTATCCCCAAGTTACTTCTTTTTGTTCCCTCATCTGAAAATTACATTCGGAGGACCGAGATTTTCGACAAATGAAGATGCAATCACCTTCGTCGACAATTATTTTGCAGAGAAAAACACCGAGTGCTATTTGGACGGGTTGCAGAGATGGGAGCATTGCTGGGAGAAGTGCGTAGAGTTAAAGTAAGACTATGTTGAAAAAGAAAAAGAAAACATATCTGAAAAATGTCTTGCATCCTTATTAGGTCAGAAACTTTTCAGATCACCTTCCTAAATACACCTGCGAGGTGGAACACATTACAAGGTAAAATTGGCCCGTACTTAAGTGCCTACCTGAGGGGTTTCATGTTAATGAAGACTGCTGCCTCCAGTCTCTCCTAGGGTATGTGTTTGATACCTACATGGCAAGTGAAAAATAAAAAAATTAACAGAAAAAGGAAATAAACATTTATACAGAACACTTTGAAACGATCTGCTATATTTTAATAGACGTACACGTCTATCGCCTTTTTAATAGCATTTGTTAAATATCTTAGTTTCTGGACTTCCTTTGTATGTCTTACTTTCATAATGTTGTTCCTTCTTCCCAGAAATTACATGTAAAGTTTCATTAGCGTGGATTCTTGTAGCTTAAAATTTGCATTTACGCTGTAACAAACTGTGGTTTATTATTCAAATTTAATGATACTTTCTCCATTAAATGCAGTAATAAAACCCATAATCAAGGTATTAACTTTGAACATTGGATATAGTTTTCGGTCTTGCTATAAAGTAAGCCTGTGCAGTTTATGGTAGGAAGGAAGCTGCCTAGGGCTCTTCCATAACACAGCGGCTTACCTGGGCTTGAAAGTGCACGATCGCGTATGCTTCTTCCCATAAAACAAAGCTCAACACTATGGTAAGGATTTGGAGGGTTCACGCGTAACCCAATATCCAGTCCATATAACTAACATCGGAAAGTAACCATCCCTGCAAACTATTAACTGAAATCTTCCAAGTATTATACATGTTCTTAGTTGCGAGAATTATTATATAAATATTAGAGGGAACGTAAAGTTTCACTGTTCAGAAATAACTGTAAATAATAATTATTTTAACTAACCCTAACACGTTCGGTCGCGCGGTATCTAGTAGGCGCCAGTAACGATTGAACTACCACTATTGATTTTTAACGCATATTATTGTTTTAAAAAGGGTCATTCAATTATTTTTACTTTTCAAGTTTAATCTTAATAATAAAAATGGTAGACTAACACATACGGCAGTTAGTCTCGAAGATGTGGTACGTCAACAAGGTGGAACATTGAACATGTACTTCACTACAGCCAGCGGTGTAACGAGAGCTGTCACTGTTTGTTATTGTGATCAACCTTGGAAGATTGTGTGGTATTGGTGATGTAATGTTGTTACGTGGGAATTGAACAGTGTATCTCTACGTAAATAAAGAACGTTTAAAATTGCGGCAAACTGGACTTTTAATTCCACGAACCCACAAATTCACAGTAGTTTATTATCAGAAAGCCAAAAAAGGGAAATAAAAACATTTTCAGATGCACTTAGAAATTTCACTGAACTGAAGTTCTTACAGTACAGCTGAATAAAATCTAGGTTATATAGTTGATGTTAAAATGCCTTCTTTGCTATTTAAAGTATATATCGCAGCTCTAAAGGCTGCAAGAAAGTAAGAAATTTTAGTTAAGTAGTAGTGCATCAAATTATCCGTCTTGATGGATGTGCCTTATAACTCTGAGCCAAAGAGGAAACCTTAAACTTTGAAAGCTTATATTTTCTCATGAATCACCATAAGTTGCATTTTTCACTGAGTTCTTTAGTCACCAGATGAAAAAGACACGTAGGAGTGGTTTAGAAAACACATTTTCTCAGAGGAAAAGCAAGTTTGGAAACAGCGTTGTCTGCAATTGATGTTTCATCCCCTTAGACTGTGAAATACACTTTTAAATGTGGCATTGACCCTGTATAAAAACTTTTCAATTGTACGTTAATTATGTGTGCTTTAATTTGTATTAGAAGTACAACTGATAACTTGGACTATTCATATTTCTTCCTAAAGTAAATATAAACACGGTTAAACAAATTAGAAAAGGCGTATGATAATATTCCAATGAAAGAAATCTTAAATGTTGTGCTCCTTAGGCTAAATTTACATTAGACAGAGTTCCTTAATATGCTTGACATCCGGCTTTGCCTTAATTGAGATACATACTTTCATTTTTCTCTAGAACAACGTTTCCTTTTATGGAACTCTCAAGTATCGTATAAAACTCTTATATTAATCTTTCAGGTAGACGTGAGCACAGTTCAAGCGCAGAGGTTCTACTCCCATCAGTCCTGGACCCGTAGGACCAAGGACCCGGGCCTCTTTCTACCTGGTAGCGATGGATAACTCCGGGGCTCTTTCCACAGGGCAATATCTGATTTCTTAAAAAGCTCCGCCCCCCCCCCGCTGAGCACAACGTCAAGACGGATTGGAAGTGGATACGCCACTTACGCGCGTCAAATCCGCAGGGAAGACTACCGAGACCCTCGGTGGGGCCGAATGTGATCTCGCACACCCTCTACTAGATCTGCAGGCTAGTACCCGGGACTTATGAAGCAACCCTCTACTCCCTCCGGGCGGCCTTAATCAGGCCGGAGGTACCCAATTCCCCGTGGGTGTCAGGAACACAGTACCCCCTCGAGTCCAGCCCAATCTGAACAACTCCCCGACGGGAGGGGCTCGACAGTTCGGCCCGAGGATCCTCTGGTAACGTCAGAGGTACCACGAGTGCTAAGGGTGCGCAGCGCTCGCACCACAGCAGCTGAAGCGGACGGATCCCCTCCCCTACGGGAGAGACGTTTAAATCATTCAGATACATTGCGTAACATTGCCCAGGTCATATACATCCCTTATTAAGGTATCCATTTTAATTCCTAAATTCTCACTCTCTCTTCGCCAATTTTCACTGTCACTAGTAACAGAACACACATGACAGTAATAGAGCACAAATCTGTAATCTCTCACACACTAGCAACACCCTTTGGACCTCTCAGAGGTCTCAAATTCGCTCGTAGAACAGCACTTTTAGTTGCTTCAAAAACTACATGTCCTACGCTTACTTAGGTAGCTACTGGAAATTGCCACTGAATTCCAGAATTTTCGAGAAGCAGGAAGAAGGTAAACTTTCAGAAGATTGTGATTATTCTTTGGTACATTTTGCATATGGTACATAGTGCCAGAGCTCCTAGTTTTCTTGTTTCTGTTTATCTCTACAAGTGCCCAGCACCGATCTCCCGATATGCTAGGTCCATAACCGCTCTCTTAATAATACATAAACAAATGTTATAATATGGAATGAAATTAATTTTAGGTAGCACATCTTTTTGTACCATTAATATGGTCAGATTCATTTTATTTGAATAGGAATAAATTGCTGTCCATAAGAGATTTTTATTAAGAAGTATATAACTATTGTACAAAATGAGAAAATAAATGCACTGTTAATATCATATTTTTCAATGCTGAACCAGTTGAGAATATTTAACCTATAGAAAAAGAAACGTAGTGCACTGTATGGCTAATCGAAAATGGTTGCAGCAATTAAAAGAACATCATAATTCAAGAAGAACTTGAAATATTAAAACGAGTATTTTTTGTTCAATTCATCAACATAAAAAGCTTATTTTCTTTAACTTAGGGTGTTTCTATGTTGATTGCTCTGCAAACATCAAGCCAATAGTCCATTTCGGCCCAACAGCGCTGGATCATTTCAGGCGTGATTGTTGCGACAGCATCGGAGATCCTGTGCCTTAAATGTTGCAGATCGCTAATCGGACTACTGTAAGCAATGTATGGGTGTCAAGTAAGGGCTTCTAGCAGGCACTGAATTGGAACACTGTTTCGTCACTCGACTTGGGCGGACTTCTGCACGTCAGCGCTGCCAATTGCCTAAAACTGTTCATGCCCCCTTCTTATGCTATTAGTTTCAGCGGGATCACACCATAAAGGAATCATCACCATAAACATGTTAAAAAGGGCGCTAAACAGTTACAACAGATTTAAATTCCGGTAACCACAACATGCATTGCGCCTTATGCTGAATTGTCCGCATTGCAGTCACACTCTCTACTACTAAAACAATGTGACGTGACTGCACTCATCTGCATGTAGCCTGAAGGTCACATCTAAAAGAGCTCGATGGGTTCCCGATTAGTTTACAGGTCAACTTATTAATTTATCTCAATTACAACGGGAGATATGACTTTGTGCAATTTCTGCAATCGTTTTCAATGGCCCTGTAGCTAAAGAGCGGTTTGTATGTATCTCTTATAGCTTGTGATGATGTCAGAAAAATTGACTAAAATGAAAAGAATCACAGGCCGTTTACAAAAATTATTCTTCACTTAAAGATCTTAAGTTAATTATATTGTAATATAAATTGTCTGCATAGTCATGTGAATACAATAGGCCTAACATGTTTTATAAAACGGTCGCTTAGTGCAAGGTTTGTGTCTGAAAACCTCAACATGTTTTCCTGATTTGAAATTTAATATTGTACCATATTTCTATTTTGACTTAATCGACAGGTTGCAGGAACTTGAAACGCAAATTTCCACTGAAATCCATATACATTTTGAATCCTTCAATACACATTCTTCTCCCCATGTTACTGAATTAAGTTTTGAAAACATATTAAAGGAGGTGCCAGCTTTGACATCTTCTTCATTGACAAGGGAAATCCCATTTCCTATATTGCCTTTTGAACTTGTGCTTTCCTATCCCTTTATGCTCAAGCTTTTATCCGCTTCTTTCAATATTCAATACCGCCACAAAACAAATGTTACTAACTTTCTTTGTTTAACATTCAGATTTGCCTAATCATTTCACTGCTTTGTATTAAGAGAGGCAAACGAAAGCTTTGAGGTCGAATCTTTTTAGGCATTCCACAATACACGTCCGAAGGCATTTTGGTATTTGTTCGGACACATCTTTCAAAGTAAAAACATCAAAGAAAGGTTTTGAGGCAGGGATTATCAAGCTTCTGATACCCATAAACTCTCCAAATGTTTTATATAAAATTAAGTAATGGAACTATATTAATGCAGCAGTGAAAAGAGGTATGAACCCTTGGTTCCTCTGTAATGCGCTAGTATTTGTTAAAGATTTTGAAAAATTGTTTCGCTTAAGAAAGGAATACAGTATGTCTAGAATTAAATTATGTGGTTTTGAATTTCGGAGACCGTTATCGTACTCTTGTTCGAATTATATGTTAAAATTCTGGAAAATGCAAAATATTTTTCATAAAACTTTATTTAAACTCACTTGATCTTTATAGTATTTCCTTAATGTAATGACCAATCTATACTAACTCCTCCTACATTGGCTTGTAACTTAGTTTAAATATGCAAATAGGATTTGGTGTAAAACGTATAAATAATATACGAGATAAACACGTAATAAGAAATGTCGTTACAATCATTAATCATTAATCAAGGCTGTTATGAATGGTTGAACGAGGTAAATTCTGTTTTACAAAAATTTGAAATTGAATTTAGATTTTAAGCATTGAGTTTAGAGAGCCCGCCTTGATAGCTAGATGGTAGCGTGTCTGCCTCACGTTCAAGAGGTCCTGAGTTCGATTCTAGGTTAGGGTGAGTTACATGGATAAGGGTTTTCCGGGGTTTTCCCTTATCCTGATAGACGAATGTCAGGTTGGTCTAAGCTTCATGGACTCCGGACTCAATTGAGCATCATTTCATTCATCGTCCGGTATGACTTACCGTTGGAGGCCGTAAATTACAACAAAAACTGAAATACGTAAATATTAAAAATTTCATTAAGAACAGTAGCAGAAAGCGCTTAAGGCACAAATATTTATAAATAAAAATGGGAATTAATTATTCTTTTAAACTAGTCGCTTGTAGAGCAAGGTTTAGAAATTTAAGAGTCATACTGAAAAATTAGGAGATGAACTATAAAGCCCAGTACCTACTTAAAGTACTTGCACATTATATGTCGCCATTGAGGTAGTTGTTACATGTGTATCTGAGAACTCCTAGTGGTTTTCCAGGAAAAGCACGAGCCAGTTGCACGTTACCATGGTAGCTGTTTTTTTTTAATTTATGTCCTCCAACGTTGTCATATCGGACGACGACTAGAATGGGTGAAATGATACTAAAATGAGCCTAGGATCCGTAGAGCTTAGAGTTGCCCACATTCGTCTTTTAGGATAATGGAAAACCCCGGAATAACCTTATCCAGGTAAGTCACCCTGACCAATATTCGAACTCAGGACCTCTTGAACCTGAGGCAGACACGCTACCATCTGCGCTACCGAGGCGGGCGTAGCTCGGTTGTAGAGTAAACGGACGATGGCCGAGACATTCGTGACACTGAATTTTCCAGTCTGACTTTTCCTACAACTGTAGATAATTTGTTGACATATAATGTAAATACGATATAAACAAAAGCTTGTATGAGAATTGTATTGTACATTCCAATATTTGAAACATTCGAACAAAGCCAATACGTTTAATTTTTAGGACAGTAACGTTCTCTGCCCCAGCAATGCTTTCTCAATTCTGCTATACAATTTCTAGTTCACACTGTAAGAGAAGTGTAAGTAGATAAAGTGCCTTTTCTGAATTCGTAGTTATTAAGTGCACGCTTTCTAAGATGAATCTCAATATTCTGTATTTGGAATATGCAATATTGCGTAAGTTACATTTCAGACATAAGAATTTCTAGGGATTTAAGTCAAGAAAGAAGGACATAATTTCGAATTCTCACTAGACTTATAAGGAAGAGTGGGAGATAATAAACCTGTTAAGTTACATTTGCTTTCTGTCATCTACACCCAATTACAAGATCTTTTATGGCACACCGGTTTGAGCGTAGATAGCGTGAGGCCTGCTGCATAAGAAATGCGATGTCTGGTTATATACCAGAGTCAACTGCCCCGTCATTCATGTAAGCAGGTATCGCTACGTGCACTAAAAGAGCTGCGAAACGCAACGGGGCAGTTTCAGGTAAACGCACGGCGGTGGGTGTTGAGCCGACAGCTCCCTACCTTACCGGTCGGGTGCTCCAGCCTGGAGTTGCCGTGCTTTTTTTTTTTTCATTTCGTTATTTTTTTAAGCGCTTGGTGGTGCTGGTATGCATGATCCTAGCTTTCTTCTCTAGTGGGTCTATACCCTTGAGCCAGTCGGCGTAAACATAATCTGCGCATTCACATGAATAGTTCATATTTTCTGGTAAGTGTTACGCTAATAAGGAATACCGCTGCCTTAAATAGCGTTTAAATCTTTTAAGAACCGAACGCTAAGTGATGGCTTTGAAATTCCGTTCTGTTTGTGTGAGAAATAAATAAAAGAAATGAATAAAGACTTTCTATTTGACAAAAGTATTAGAAAATTCAAATGAATAACAAGAAATATTTGGCGAGCCTTAAATAAAAACATGACAAATTGTGTGGCTTAACGAAATCCATAATTTTCGACTAATAAGTTTCTATCCACTATCGTCCATATTTTAAAACGTGAAGCCAGTTTTCCAAGAAAATGCAAGGTATACATCATTATTCATTAAAATATCTCACAAATATTAAACAAAATTGTTAGAGAGGTTTTTAACAACATCAGGAGTTTCAAGAACAATAAAACGTCCAAGTAAAGCTTAACTTAGGGAGAATTATCTTGAAACTCTTGTTCTATATTTGAAACATTGAAAAGTTAAATACCAAAGTTGGTATTTGATCCACATTTTGTTTTGAGTTAGCTTGTATACCCATACGCGGAAATCTTTCTGTAGAGGGAGAAAAACTTGCTTTATTAAGAATATCTGCAAAATGTTTAGTAAAATAACTGAATGAATGCAGCAGACATCGCATAATAACATCACTTTTTAATGCTCTGTGTGTATATTGCAGGTGAAAAGCTGTTGGAGAGCAGCAAATATGAGATTACAGAGATGCCAATCAACGATTATTCTGTACACATGAATCTGCGGATTCTTAATGTGCAGAAACATGACTTCGGGGGCTATGTTTGTGCTTCGGTAAACGCTCTCGGGAAAACGGAGGGTGGAGTAAGATTGCAAGGTAAGGAAATTAACTTTCATCCTTTAAAAGCCTGCAGCATAAAATTTACCTTTCAAAAACAGCAAATGGAATTACCAACACAAATGGAATACACTAGTTTGTGTACAATCCTCTCTACACGAGGCTGATATCAGATATAAGGAGACTGTTTGTTAGGTTGGTTTTCTGGGTATGTATGGTTTGAAGTAATCTGAACAAGCTTCCGAAAGCTTAAGTGTAATGTTTAAAACTTTATTTTATATTAGCTTTTGAAGTGGGGGACAAAAACTCATCTGTATATCACAAGAATAAATCGGACAACCTTCTTTACAATTTAAACATAAAAGTCTGTTTAATTTTCTTCAGGAATTATACCTAGAATAATATGCCCTTGTCTAATTTTTCATAATTGTTCATATTGATATAAAAGTGTCATGGAAAATCACGGAAGAAGTGTAAATATCTCTTCACTTTTATCGACGTTTTGATAGATGTAGGCAAATACTGAAGGATCAATTATTCCCTGAGAGTGTACTATAGTAGCATCGTCAAAAGAATGCTTCTTCTTCACTCAAGATTACATATCGTTGAGTCGATTAAGTGTTTATTGAGTGATTTATTTATTGACAAATATATAGATTCAATGATTGATTAGAAATAGGATATTCCCGTTCATCTAGTTATCAGTTTTTCTCAAAAGTAGGAAGTTTATTTCGTACTACCCGTTTCATAACCTGTATAAAGATACTACTAGATGTGTTCTCCAGATAAACCTCAAAAGAAAAATTACCCTAAGTGTATGCATAAATAACCCAATTGGCAAAAAAAAAAAAAAAAAAAAAAAAAAAAAGTATTCAGCCTGAATGGAACAAGCAGATATTGCGAACCTTTTAACCGTTAAGCAATTTCATTCATTATAATGGAGTCAGTTTCGTTTAAAATTTTGTATTATTGCAAGTGTCACCAGAGTTTGAAACCTCTTAAATATAAGACAAATTGTTAAGTTTATCACTTTCGGAGAGAGTGAATGTTATAATTAATAAAATTATTTTTATGTTCTTTTACAGTGATCATAAGGCCTCTCTGGAACAAAAATAACACCGGGCAAAGGAAAGAATGTTTCGATCACTTCATGAGGCAATTCCTACTGATTTTGGGTTGAGAGAAACAAATATGACACTGAAAAAAAATTTATTATCTCTAGTTTTTGTGATATACAAAGGTGGAAGTATTACATTTTAACGGATTGAGAGAAAAGGATACATTTTAATTATATACATGCTAACAATAATGAAAGTGCATTTGATTTTTTAAACTGGAAATTACATGCTAAGCGTTCAAAATTGCTGGCAAAATACTTCGCAAATAGTCGTGTCTGAAGATAATAATGTGATGACCTATTGACTTCGTCGGCCTCTTGTGATGGAGTTCCGCAGAATCCCTATACAAAGACCAACAGTAATCCGCAAGCATTACTTCATTCCAACGGCCCATAACAGAAATGTCCTGAGAGAATCTCTCCCCATGTTCATCACTAAGAGCTCCACAACTAGGAGGGAAAAGTCTAGGTGGGAGTGGAGAAAATGGACCTTAAGGGACATGTTGCATCCGAGGTTACGATATTTTTGCAGGAGCACTGTCACCAAATGCTTATAGTTGTCTTCTACAGTATGTTGACCGTTGTACCAACTCCCAAAAAGATTTCCCCAAATTTGAAATCTTCACTCTAGAAACTGCAGTGTCACTTTAGCTTTAAAACAAGAGCTAATGTATCATTTTATGGTGAGTTTCTAATTCATCAGATTAAAATACGTGAAAATTCAGTACTTTTAAGCCCGAAAAATTTTCATTGTTGCCCAGTGTAATCAATCTTACTATTAATTAATTTACAAAACTAGACGCTCAAATATAACTAAAATAATATAAATGAGAGTCATAGCTGTACAGGATACGAGTATCAGGCAAATTGAGAAACTAAAACACTCGAGAAAGATTCCAAATGACATAGAGTGCCTAAGATATCATTTATCAAATATGTTTTTAAATTAACATTAATTTTTTGCTTTAACATTTCTTATTTGTATGGTACGAATTGATTATGTGAATTATATTTCAGTGAGGTATATTGAAATAAGTATCATCAGAAAATAAGCACTGACACATCAGTATCTTCCATGGAAGCCACAGAAAACGCTGCTCAGAAAGCCCATAAATTATAATTGATTTACAATCGTTAGAAGAAAATTGAAATGCATTTGCGTTACAAAAGCAGCACTTTAAAAATTAATTGAAGTGGCCAATTATTTAGAAATTAGAATGCAATATATGTTATACAAGTTCTAAATATATTTCCACATTAGGCGTTTAACTCCATAGTTCTTTATAAGTCATCAATAATAACTCTTATTAGCTTAGTTGCTGTGTTAGTGTTAATCGGGTTCCTGACTGTGTTTTTGCTTTTGGAAACCCTTCATGTAGAGGGGATCTCTTAAACAATTCTGATTTGTTTTACAATGTTAGACACTCCATTTCTATCTTATGAAATTATACTTTTGTTCTTATTTGCACGAGCTTCACAACAAGATTTAAGCATTCAGAATATATATATATATATAATATATATATAATATATGTCATTATGCTTAGTATCTTTTTCAGTATTCCTTGTCAAATAAAAATAATTGAGTTGAACGTTCTGTATCTGAATAAACTTTTAGGGTGTGGTGGCAAAATCCTTACTGAAAATATACTTCTAAGGGAAATTCTAAATATGTCCTGTGGCGTAATTTGGTTAAGCGAAAATACTAATATGCTATTTTTCTGTTACTTGCAATAAACATATATATATATATATATATATATATATATATATATATTAAACTACAGAAGCTGTCCAATGTAGCCTGACTTATTGTCTAAGTCTTTATAATATCGTTTTGACACTATTTTGCTGATGTCATCACACAATCCCCCATTATTACCAAAACTGTTTTCCAATTTAGTTTTATTTGTCCTTCTACTTTAGTTTTCAATCAAAATTCTACAAATTTAACAATTCCATGGCCTGAGATCTGGTTATCTGTGTGGCTAATCCATTTTGTTCTTTAACGTAGTCATTCAAATATGCACAAACATTTAATGCCTAGTGCAACAGGATACAAACTTACTATCAATCAAGATTGTTTCTTACTGCTTCACACACAGAGCTACTGTCTAAATTATTCTACCATCATATCATTTCTTAACATTCAGGGATAGCTATTGGCAGTAACGGTCCAGCTGGACAAATAAGGATACATGCCTACTCAAACCATACCTCCAGACATGTTCAATTCTTTGTCAGTTACATCTTGTGGATTTTCGGAAGCCTAGTGCACAGAATTAAGTTTGTTAATTTTTACATTTAACTTAAACCAGGCTTCATCAGACCATAAAATTATTTTGTCAAATTTTGGAATCGCTTTCGCTACAGACCACATACCACTCTTTGATTTCATGTCTTGAACCAGGATCACTTCGTTTGTAGCATGTGGTAATTGATTTGTAAGGTAACGTTTTTAGAATTCTCCTTACACTTCTGTTAGAAAAAGGTTCCTTAGAAGCTCTTCTTGCTGATTTGCTGGATGATTGAATGAGTGTCTGTACAACGATCTATAGATTTTCTTGATTAGTTGCGGAATTTTGGTGGCCACAACGTGGTAAGCCAGGTACAGAACCTGTTAATTGGAATCTTACATTAAATTCAGATATCTTGCCAGCTTAGTGGCCGATAATTAGGATAATTTTCAATGAAAAATTGCCTAACGCCCGTGTAATTTCCAACAAAATACCACTACTTATCTGAAGAAGCAAGCGCCGTTTTGTGGACAGTTTTCTACTCATACTTAATCTTTTGAAACTTTGCGTTTAAACAATGGCTGCTTATAAAAAGCTTGTCATTTGTTACTAATAAACCACTACTTCTAAATTACCTTTACAGTCGAGTTGCTGACAATGCCGTAGTCGTGGTTAACTGACTTAATCCACACCTGTGTATAAGTCACTAACTAATAACACATTTCTTCCAATAAATATAATTAAATGTAGATGATCAATACGATTTCTGCTTTAAATATGTATTTCAATAATTAGAAGTTATACAAAGAGCAGACAATGTGCTTTTAATTTATGAAACGGGAATTCAGAAAGAGGCATATTTCGTACGGTTGTAGCTGTAATGCTTTAAGGAAATTTAAAAAATCTGAATAAGTAGTAGACTTTGGATTGTTTTTCAATGATTAGTTAACAATGAATACTTTTAAACACGTTTAAGATGGACGTTTTTTGTGTAATTTACGTCCTCCAACGTTAAGTCGTATCGGACGTTAAATGAAATGGGTGAAATGATGCTCAAATGAGACCAGGGTCCATAGAGCTTAGAGCTACCTGACTTTCGTCTCTAAGGATAAGGGTAAACCCCGGAGAAACCTTATTCAGGTAACTTAGCCTAACCGAGATTCGAAATCGGGACTTCTTGAACGTGAGGCAGACACGCTACCTCTACGCTATCGAGGCGGGCTTCGTGGAACGGATTAACAACCTGTGTTTATCGTATAGTGGTTTACAGTCACAACTTTAAATATATGTAAAATTTTAACCTTTAGAAGAAAGCATAAAACAAATCGCTGAGTTGCATAGGACAATCAGAAAGATAATTTATTTTTGATAACTGAGATACAGTGACATCCCATACATGGAACAAGTCAGAGAGATTCATGAAAAATATATGCGATTTTCTCATTGTGCTGGGCGGCTAGAGGTCGTAGTGTTCATTAATCATTTTCAAGCTTCTGCCAGCCCTACCTTCGGAGTATCCATCTGTCATCGATTCAGTCTGCCCAATGCTTTGAAATCACTCGTGTGTTATTTAGAAGGTAAAAAAAGAAAAAAAAATAATACTATGAGTGTTGGACATTTCGTCATAGCAGAGCAAGTGTAGGTATATGCCGACTAAGCGACGGTGTTTAAGCATAAATTTTGGACATTTATCCATAAAATTATACCCTAGAAGTTTTTAAATCTTAAATTTTACTTTAACGAGTGTTGTGATTCCTAGCAACATTTACTATAATAGAAGAAATGGAAATTAATTGTTCTTTCACACTGGCCGTGCGTAGGCTAAAGTATGGAAAGTTAGAGTCAGACCGAAAAATTCAATGCCATAGCCGGGATTTGAACCACGGATCTTCTGGTCTCGTCCAGGCGCTCTAACCAATTGAGCTACTATGGCCAACGTGCCGACATGACATTAAATTCCCCAACTGACTCTTGTTTATCCCGGTAAACCACTTAGGAATTGCCATAAACACATGAGAAAACTACCTCAATGGCGACTTACAACATGTAAGTACTTTATAGCCCGGGCTTTATAGTGAACCACTATTAGGTCAATTAATGGAAACTAATTGTTCTTTCACACTAGCCGTGCGTAGGCTAAAGTATAGAGTCAGACTGAAAAATTCAATGCCATAGCCGGGATTTGAATCATGGATCTTCTGGTCTCCGTCCAGGCTCTCTAACCAATTGAGCTACCATGGCCAACGTGCCGACATGACATTATATTCACCACCTGACTCATTTATCCCGATAAACCACTTAGAAGTTCTCATAAACACATGAGACAACTACCTCAATAGCGACTTACAACCTGTAAGTATTTTAAGGCCCGGGCTTTATAGTTAACCACTATTAGCTCAATTAATAGAAATTAATTGTTCTTTCACACTGGCCCATTTTAGGCTAAAGTATAGAAAGTTAGAGTCAGACTGAAAAGTTCAATGCCATTGCCGGGATTTGAACCACGGATCTTCTGGTGTCTGTCTGACTCTAATTTTCTATACATAATAGAAGAAAGGCAATGATAAACTAGCAGTGACAAATATTTAACTCTAAAATATCATTATAGATTGAGGTTTCCTTGCTCCATGATATAAGCAAACAATTTAACAGGTATATTACTCCTTAGGTTCGGGTTCCAAGCACTTAGGAGGCTCCAATTGTCGATCGTTGTTCACGTACAAAGAATTGTTGAGTGCATGAAATAGTGTCCTAATGTGCAGTAGGTTTTGTTTATATAATAAAAATGTAATCACGCCTACCTCACCCAGCCTGCCTCTTATATGGTTTTAATGCCCCTCCCCCGCATTTTCGTTCGCTCCTGAAAGCGCCATGTGTTCATACGTTAATCTTCGACATAGAACAAATACGAGACCAACTCATCCACATCCTTGAGTGGACAGACGTATAAAACAGATATTCCAGGCACTCAGATGAGATGCTACCGAACGCTGCCTCTAGGTCTGATCCTTGTAGGCTAATCTGTGCCGTCTGATCAAGCGAGTAACGCAATTCCTCGCCCAGAATCGGGATGGACCATAGGAAATTCTAACTACATTATATAAAGAAACATTTTCATAGTTAGCCAAAAACATTGACATGTTTCCTTATGCTCAACTGAGATTGGAACAGTCTACTTTGAAGGTGGAAACCTACACACAACGTAATGTCCAAAGAGGCCGTTAAAAAGTTTTGAAATAATATATATAGAGCATGCATTTTCATCGCTAAATTAGAGATATTTTTAAGGTTTGAGACCAGAATTAAAAATCAAACTTCATCCTGCTTAGATGAAACATATCAACAGCATTTTATATTTCTGTAACATGTTACATTCTGAATCGGCAAAAACTATTGTTGAAGAAATGGTACACAGATTTAATTACCGCCCTATATGACCATGTTTCAAATTTATTGTTTCACTTTGGGATTAAAATTTTTGGCATTCTTAATTCCTTTTTGTGTACTAAATTATTGGGGATTTACAGTATATTTTAGTAACATAATAAATATTGTGACTTTGCGTGTTCGTAGAATTAAAAGTGCAATTTTCCAAAATTCTAAATGTTCTTTATTTCCGTAGAAACACAGTGTTCAATTCTCACGTAACACCATTACATCACCAATACAGCACAATCTTCCAAGATCAATCACAATAACAAACAGTGACAGCAGATTACATCTCTAGCTCTCGTTACACAGCTGGCTATCTCTCATTTCACAACACTGTTTCACAACTAGTACTCTCACTTTGCGAGCCGTCACGTCCTTAAATACCTCATTTGTAATTCTAGATTGTTCTAAAATAAACCCGAACCCGAACAATCTGTATCAGTCCAGAAATTTCCTGAAGAATAAAGAAACCAAATATTTTACCACATTCAAGAAGCGTAACTTAATCTATGCCTGCAAGTCCTTTACCTCAGCTATCTTTGCTTGCCGCTACTGCTTTACAATAGCCGCGCTATCATTAGCTGCTTAGCAAGGCTCATTATTACCGTGAAACTTTATCCGCCGACTGTTTCCTTATTTGTTCCCAAACTTTTATTCCTGTTGTTGTGACAATATAATAACATGTTAGCTTATTTCTGGAATTAAAGATACTTATCCTTATAATGATTTTAAATATATTAAAATGCGAAACAAAAAATGAAACGACATTGAAAATATATAAAAATTCCAAATATTACATTGTTTCAAATTTCCATAAAGTTCTATGAATACAATATATGCAGGGAAGTTTGGTATATCTACAAAGAAGGGTAATTTAAAGTAAAAAATTTTGAAATGAAACTTAAGTATAGATGATAAATGCTATACCAGGCAAAAGATGTTGACTTTATTCAGCACATTTTTTAAGAAGTCTCATTGTAATGTTAGAAAAGCATATAAAGAGGGAAGTAGCAGGGTGTGTTGGTGTAGGTTATGGCCCAAAATCCTCAAAATTTATTCGATGAAGTTGGTGAGCAATTCTTTCCACAAGAGAAGAGAGTGTGTTAAACTGTATGCAATATACTGAAGAGATGAAACTGAAAAGGAAAGTATGCTAAGAAGCAAGTCAAAGTAGATACATGAAAATTAATAGAATTGCGATATGCCTCTCCAATTAGTTTTATAAATTATTTTAAAAAATTGACACAGTGAAGGAATCTCGAATGGAGGAAGAGATCAATTATGGGTTCCATGTGGAACAGAGAGCCTTAACGGCGAAAACTTAAATTGTAAGGCAAGCAAAGCAATTCAAATTATTTGAAAGGTAGATATGCAGAAGTACGTGAAACGGGGAGACAAATGTTGAGGTTGCATGTCTATTAGAACGAGAAGAACCAATCTTATACTGATCAATGAGAGAACAAGTGTGCTGGAGTTTTAAGTGAGAATAAACTGACTGGCAAGGGACCCAATGGAAGTAATAGCACGTGGATAAAAGTTCTGTTCAACAAATGACACCATATGAAATACAATGTCAGTCCAAGAGTGCCTTTAAGAGACGAAGAAGAAAACTTTAAAGAAGTACCGGAGAAGTACTGGGCAAAATTTGATTAACAGATATCAAAAGATCCAAGAGTTACTTTGAGTAAAGTATAAAATCTTAAGATACTTATTCCTTCTTGTGCTACATTCGAATATACTATCCCAACTTTTTGTACTCTTCATAATTTATTTACTGCAGCGTTGTATTTTCCTTCCAGCTCGTAAAGTTTTGTTATACTTTACAGTTGTAATAGCATCACCTACAGATAGAGCCAAGTTCACACTGCATATTTCGCAGAAAATTAATTCCGCAAGAGTAAATTAAGCTTCTACATTCAATTTGCCAGTTCTATTTCAAGAGAAAAGAGGGAAAACTCTCAATTATTTTGCTCGCTTACTACTTCTCTTTTTCTGCCACGCTGTCTTGGACTTTCTTTTTTTAAGATGGGAAGGAAGAAAGGCAGCCTGGAATTCAATTTAAGTCGCCAGGATTTATGTGAAGTGTTCAATAAAGAGAGAGTTGTGGAGCGTGTTTCTTCAAGAACAGTTTTAAATTGACTGTAAGTGATCCTTCACAGGAGGCAGTATGTCCCGACACCAGCCACTGCAGGGACAGTCACTGATTCATTGTCCATCAAGTCTTCAACACAAGAAAGAGAGAAGATACACTTCGCCGTAGAAATTACATGCCCTAAAGCGTAATACAAAACTGGAACAACTGCACTGTACCTACAGACGAAACTAAATATACAGGCTGAGTAAAAAGTATGGAACAGTGCTTGTAACTTTATTGTTATAGTTTCGGAAAGTGATATTTTTAGAAAAGCTGTTAGGTGACCAACATGTTTTCAGGTTACTATGACAGTGAATAGAGCGTGACTTTTTTAATGGCAACATTTTTTTCATTTTGTTGGTCCTCAGGTCTCGGAACACACACGTAGATGCTTTTTGAACTGTAATTTAAATTTATTAGGGCGTATTACAGCACACGATATTTAAACTAAGAAAATACAACCATAAAAAATTATTATGCGTTTCAAATGGGAATGGTTTTGGAGTCCAGCTAATCAGATGCCATATCACACTCAGCGTTGCCAACTTGTTACCCTACTCTGTTTATACTTCCCTCTCTCTCGCACACTCACACAACATGCACGTCTGCTAGATGTAAGGGTAAGCGAATTATATTGTAACGGACCTCTGGAGCACCCTGTACCAGCTGCGAACGGAAGGCAGGGGGGAGGACCGCGTTAGCCACACCTTCTCCTCGTTTGTCTTGTAGTGGTGACAGACTTGTGGTTAGGGGAAAACATGACTGGTCGCCTGTTTTTCTGTACACCTGTTTCTCGACCTTTCGTTTACTGGAACATTCTCCTGGTCACTAGAAACCGGCGATATTCCGATATAAAGAGGGTTACAGACAGACGGAGTCAGTTCAGTTGTTGGTTGTGTTGGTCAATCAGTTGGTTAGTGAGTGTGAGCGAGAAGACAGTCGCAGTTCCTGGTGTAAGAGTTAGTCAGTGACATGTTAAGGAACGAAAGGATTGTGCAACGGGACTGTACGAACTGTGTATGAGTATCGGAGTTTATGTAATCGCGAGTACAAGTGAAGTTGTAACGGACGAACGGGTGAATTATAATTGTGTGCAGCAAGTAATTTTGTGTAATTGGCAAGTGTTAAACTGTAAGTCGGTGGAAGTAAAGAACATTGTTGAGTGGTGTAATTGGACTTTTCATTTCACGAACCCACAAAGTCACAATATTTTAAAACTTTTACAATGATGCAGTTGCCAAAATCAAAATTGGAGAAAGCATTTTCGCAAATTATGTATATTTTTAAATAATATAACTATAATCATAGTTTATGAATTACCCGCTTTTCTAATCCAAATGCCGTACACACTTGTTTTACCTACGCCACACGACTCAGCAGTAAGCCGTTGAGCATTTTTTTCGAGCTGATTTCTATATTCTTCATTGCCCATATTTTTGAAGAACGTGTACACCTTAAAAACAATATTTCGAGGCTGACTTTGCAATAATTGTCTTTCTGACTCGCCACTAAGTTCACCGCAAGAACCATTGCACTCTTTAACTCTTACTCTACTGTTGTGTAAAGAACAACTGAATGACATTGATCTGAACTCTCCAGAGTAAATAAACACTTCTTATCCAGCATTCATTCGTAAACATAAGCATGCAGCATTCCACAGGCTAACAGGAAATGGAGTGTTTGCTTTTCTCGAATTTAACACCTTGATATATTCACAGTAATTATTTTATCACGTCATGCAGTAGTTTAAATTTCAGTTCGGAGTAATGAAAAGTATATGTACATACATACACACCAACCACTTTGAACTCTCTAGAGTAAATAGAGATTACGAATCATTCATAAACAAAGATATAATGTGACCAGACACGTTCTGCCAGGTCAGCAGGAAATTTATTGTTTCCTCTCGCTCGAATTGGGTTATTCAAAGTAATTCTTTCATTACGTTATATCAAACATTTACGTTTCAGTTCTGAGTAATTACAAATATACGTACACGTATACACGCCAACCAATAATGATATTCATACAGTGCTTACGTCGCGATTTATTGTTATAATATAGGTAATAGTGTTTTATTTATTTGTATTAGAAAAACTATTTCAGGTAGAAATATGGGGTTTTCATGGTTATGTTAAATACATTACTCTCTTCCTTCCACATGGATCAGTTTTGGCGATATCTGATTTTTTGTCTTAGCGCTAATAGTATTTCATACAGATTGATTAGGTTGGCGCTCCGCACACATCACTTAGCGGGAATGCAATACGACAACACCGCAAAACTCCCATTGGTTGCTCGCCTAGTAGTGCTCAAGGACAAACACCTTCCCATTTGAAACACATAATAGTGGTACTGTGCTGTAACAGATGATGAATTCACTTCAAAGGGTGCTCAAAATGGCCTCAATTTACTGCCAAACAATACCAAAGTCTGTGTTTGAAATTACTTAATGATCTCAGCAACACTGCTCGCCTGATCAGTTGCATTTCTTGCCCAATTCTTCGCTTTAATTCTTCAAGATATTTTGTTCGGTCCTTGTATACCCTCCACTTTAAATATCCCCAAAAGAAAAACTCTTAGGGTGTCATGTCAAGAGATCTTGGCGGTATTTTAATTCATTGTCTTTCTGTAAGTAGTGCCATGACTTATTAATTACCTTCAGGAAGGTTTATGCAATGAAGTAGGCATTGTTGTCCTTATTAACTTAGCTCTTGTCTGTATTTTTTTAATTCAAAGCCACATATTGAAGACGCCTACTGTATTGTTTAATGCAAACCCTACTGAATTTGAAGTAATGATGCGTTTTCCTTTACCCAGTACACATGCAGTGAGGTCCTAATATAGTTGAAGACTGATAGTGGTGGTGAGACGTCAGCTCATCAGCTCTAACCACCAAATATGCCCCCGAACGTAAGGCATGTTAGTGTGTGACGTCACCGCTCTGATTTCTGCTGCCCGAGAGGAAGGAAATAGTTTAAAGTATTGGCGTTCTGACAGCGTATCAAATGCAGGAAACTTAACGGGTATTAATAATATGTACAACTTACATCTTGGGTGTTGTAATATTAATGCTGAGTGCTTTAATTACACCATTGGTCACAGTTTATAAACAATTACATTTTAGCTCTGTGCTTTGAGAGAATATATAAAACCTCTTTTCGCAGTTTCTCCGAAGGTCAGGCATGTTATAAAGTAAATTAAATTAAATAAAGTACTTTTCTCTGCAACTTAGAGGAGACCCATCCGGAACAATATTACGTAGATATTGTCCGACACTGTTTCGTTTTCCTTTAATTAGTTTATCGATGCCAGGGCTTTGTTTTTTGAATTTGCGTCCTCTAACTGTAAGTCATATCGGAGAATGAATGAAATTGGTGAAATGCTGCTCAAATGAGCCTGGGGTCCATGGAGCTTAGAGCTACCCAACATTTGCCTTTCAGGATAAGGAAAACACCGGAAAAACCCTTATCCAGGTAACTCACCCTTACCGAGATTCGAACTCGGGACTTCTTGAACGTGAGGCAGGCATGATACCATCTACGCTACCGACGCGTGCCGGGGAGGAGGACTTATTGTCTGGGAAAGTAATTGAAGACTGCATGTTAGATTGTGATATGAGAGGTACTTCGGGGTTTGGACTTAGCTAATTTCATAACAGAAAAGAAAATTGCTCGTTCACATATGTCGAGCCAAACATACACTATGTCCGTGCGGCAAGTGAATACAACTTCGGAAATCTGGTTCGGGGGACATTCTTGTAAAAATGAGCGAAGTCTTTCTTGTGTGTACATTTGTGATACAACAAATCGCCACATTGTAAATTTAAGAGCTTCATTTGGTACGCGGCAGCTACACCTGACTGTATCCTCAGATTCTGTACTCACATCGCCATTTATATAGCCATATTGGTACTACATGTCTCATGCCTGACGTCACACGCACTGTAGGCCTCGCCCCCGGGTGAAATACGTCACAACTCTCGAAGCTGTCTTCCTCTATCCTAATAAATTTGAATTGTGGTTTGACAGATTATTTTTGTACGTCCTGAGACTAGAGGCCTGGAGGAGTGAAAAAAAACGCATACGCTTTATTTTAATCATAGTAATGTGAGAGCATATTGTAATGTTACAGCTTTTCTAAACATTATCACTTCATGGAGTTGCAACAGCAGAGTTGCAGGCATTGTTGCACAGTTTTTACTCATCCGCTATTCCACTTTTCTCCAAACCAGTCAGATGTATTGTAGTTATATCACCTTCTTTATAAATTCAATTTGTTTTCTTACCTGTTTTCCTTATGTGCCATATAATATTATGACAATTTACTACCCAGTAAGCAAGAAAATCTATGTAACATTCCACTGAAAAATTCAATATAAATATTTCACAAAATAAACATGTTTTGAGGGCTTCTGAATCACGAAAGAAATAGGAGTCGTTGTATGCAAATGTAATGTTTCACCATTTTTATACTACAAAGTTTACAAACTATAATTGCGCCGATTAGGAATTTCTGAGTATAGTAACTATGCTATAATTTTTGTATCGAGGATTTCATTGGAAATCCATATTTTGGTATCCCCTAAATCTTAAAAAGGCGTGTTAAAAATGGTAACACATAAGGCAATAACGAATATTCGGTTAAATAACAAACTCTGAAATCAGGTTCAGTGTTATAAATGGAATCTACACAGAGATTCCTAAGCAAATCGCCACAAACCAGACTGTTCTTTATGTGGACAATTTTTGGAAAATGTTTATTTTCTCAAAAATGGCTCTAAACGTCTTGATTGAAATACCATATATTTCAGCTATTTTCACTTAAAAAAGATTATGCATGCATTTCCTGAGAATGTTTCCTATAAGTCATCTTCGCTGTGGATAACTTGCGTAACTGTAAAGCCGTAGAAAATAACCTGGGAATATGTAGAGCTCGTTAAAATGTCTAATGCCATATATGTGAAGCTAATTATTTTGGAGATATTTCTCCTTTGTTATGCGTTTGCATTTTTCAATAGGATGTCCTTAAAAACAACTTCTGCTGCTACATACGTACGTGTAATAAATAGCAAAAGTATAGATGTTCAAGAAATATTCAACTTCAAGACATTAGTGAAAAGGTATGTGAGGTTCCCTGAATCCAAATGGAAGCCAATAAAACAAGAACTTTTCTAAACGACTTGCCCTGTACCCGTTCCCGTCTTTAAAATAAAAAAAAAATATAAAAAATTAAAAAATAAAAGTATAAAAAATATAAAAATAAAAATCTCAGGATACACTTGTTCAATAGTCTTTCTTTCCTTAGAGATATTTAAAATGATTACTTAAGGTACTTATACAAAGAGTTATGTAACAAAAAAATAAGGAAAGAAAAGAAAGACAGTAAAACAAAAAAAGGAAAAAAAAACATATTTAGAAAAATAGTCTGTGTGCATTAGACTGCATATGTCTGATTGTTTGTGTGTGTCTGTGTGCACCATAACTCTAAATCGAGAGATCCATTAAACATTAAATCTGGTATTTAGGTACGTTCAGGATATGACATGGAAATTTTCAAGAAACTTACTTTTGCACTGGACTACCATTTAGGTGAAATATTTAACGAAAATTTTGAATATCTCAACAATGACTCCAACATTGTTCATTAAAATACCATGCATTTAAGATATTTTAGCAGTAAATTAAATTTATATCCAGAAATTTGTAAATACCTTCAGAATTTCCTTCCATAGATTACTTTTGTGTATCTCCTAAAGTGTAAAGTACCATACGTACAGAGAGAAAGAAGTTCTGCAGTGGTGGTATCGAGGTGGTAATGCTTAAGCTTACGAAAAATGAATAGAACTCTTAAAATTAAACAACTTTTATTACTACATTTTTTTCCGTAACTTTATTTCTCGTATTTTAGTTTGCAGATTCCTTTGAACTGTAAGATTTCAGTCTACTATATATTTATAGCTGCTGCACATTTTGGTGGTGGTAGAGACACAATTCCATTATTCCTTACATAAATTTACTGCTTATTTAATGTTACTATATAATATTTTTTTCTTGTAAGTATTGTAAGGTAGCTTAAGTCGAGTTATATGTACCATTTCCACAAATCTTTATTTAATCCAAGAATGTCGTAGCCCTGATATCATTTAACTTGGATCTTCCCATACATGTCCACAGGCAAGATAAAGCACTTGATGTTCTTCACCACACTCCTCCAATACATTATTTCCCTCCGTTTAGTAGAATCACTCTTGCTGAGTTTTCCTTCGCTACAGCAATTTGGAATTACCCAACATATTTCGCGAGTTACCAGTGATTATCGAATACAATTGCTGCAGTATAAATATATGCGTTGCTCTATTATAACAAAATCATAATTTTACACATAAAACAGTATCTAACAGCCCTTTTCTATTAGGTTTTCAATAGGTTTGCTCAGAAAAAAAGGTTGAAATTTGTAGAAAAGTCTCAATAGTTCTTGTGTGCTTTACTGAATAGACATTTTGGCTTATTAATTATAAAAACTTCTGTTTTATAAACACATGAATAACTTAACAGTTGAACACGAAACATTGCTTTGATTTCATTTTAAAACTAACCCTGATTTCACATTCATAGCGTAACCACCTCAAATGTATTATTAGTTAAATATTCGGTGTAAGTGTATTTCATATAAAAATAAAAATATTAAGATGATCGTTAAGTTAAAACTGCGTAATGCAGAGGGTTGAAATTCTGTTGGTCAAATAAATGCATTTATGTTAAAATTACTGATGTTTTATCTGCGTTCGAAAGCAGAAGAGATGTTTTTCACCATTGTGTTTCATTAAAGTTCTTTGAAGTTTATTGGGTCATGCAAGATAATATTTTACAACCTCTTTTTATCGCTATTTGCGTCTATCAAAAATACTTCCATATACCCACTCTCAATTCTCTGTATTATAGTTTTGCTGGAAGGAAAGCGAAGTACTTTAAGTAAGATCAGAATCTTGGAGGATCTTTGGGAAGCTCGGCTTCTTACAAGACTGCTGAGCTTGCTGATACATGAAGGGGGATATAGCCGGTTTTTGTTGATGATTGAATCAATAGAGCATGCCTATACTCGTACTTCGTAAAGCTCTGTATCTCTTAGGGGTCTTTGTACTCGACGTAGTGCGTTGATCGTTGAAGAACAAAGAAAAAATCAAAATCCTGCGACCATAGTATATTCTCTTCCATATTTCGAAATCCTTAAGACTTACTAAACTGCTTCTAAAACAGTACAAATAATCATCATCCCTTTTACGTCACATTATTATCCTTAAGAAAAACATCGTGATAGCCTGGTAGGTATTCAGAAGAAATGGCCCCGTACTAATAATGCTAACTCCTGCTGATCGAATGGCAGTGGCTGCTGCTGGTCAAGTTTTCAGTAACAGTAATGCAAATGTGATGAGCTGTAGACTCGATGACAGCATTTTTGCTTTCTTTGCAACAATCGGACTGAAAAAAGAAACGCTGCTATCGGGATTTGAGTCACGAATCTTCAGCTTTTCGTTTCGTCACCCTACAAACTGCACTACAATGGCTACATATTATTAAAATCCCTACGCATTCCAAACATCTATTACATCGAAAGTGTTCTTTAACAAATTAGTGCATCAAAATACATCCGCTTTTGTGGTTATATCTGTTTACCAGGGTTGAATTTGAAATAAAAATCTTTAAGAAATATAAACTCGCAGAAAAACGTGAATAAATGAGCAATGGGTTGAATATGAAGACCGAAGTTACAGTAGCTAGCTCCAGAATAGACAAAAATATTTTTCTTTTAGCTCTAATTTGTATCTTTATCTGCAAATTTTTTCCGGAAAACAGTTTCCAACTTGATGGTTCCAAAGCTAATGGTATTATTTTTTTACAGCACTTTTGTAAACAGTAATCTGTTTACAATAATTAAATATTCGCCGTTCCATTGGCAGCACCTTGTTTTTTTACCAGCTTGGAACTCGTGGCAATTTTGTTCTGTGTTTCTTTCGGATAAATGAAATAAAATGCATGCCGGGCCGTGTGTGCTAATACTTTTAAAATAAATGTTTTTCTTGAGTTGCAAACTGGCTTTTAGTTCTTCCTCGTTGGAGTAAGAAAAGTGTATTTTCCCTCATCAAAACGTTATGCGGGAGAAAGTTTAGGTTTATGTGGCTAATCGTTTATGAATATATTGTTTTTAAATAATATAATTCAATTTAATTTTGATTTCCAGAAAATTTAATCAATTATTAAGTACATCTGTTAGGTCACGTGACATTTCCCCAAAGTCTTGCGAAATGCATTTGTGGATTCCTCCTCCTAATAACTCTACCCGCTCCAAAGCATTACTTATTCGCGATGGAAGTAGGTGATTCTTGTAGACAAAGATGCGATGATTTTTAAAATTTTCTCAGAAATCTTCTATCATGTCAGGCTAAACCAAAATAAAAACATTTAAAATATCACCTACGAATTTTCACCTATTATCTTACATTTATTATTGTGACACCATGACATATGATATAATTAAAATTTTGCTTTACATGCCTGCAATAAAATTTGGGCTATATATTTAAGGGACATGCCTAAATGTGCTTAAAAATTCCTGGCGACCTGTGATTGCCTCTTGTACTCCTTTCTGCTTTCCCTCACAAGAAACGAAAAATAATCCCCCATTTTTCCTGGCTGCTTACGACCTTGGTACCTCTTCTCTATAATGAAAATTTCCCAATAAAACAGTGCCCCTTGTTCATCATTAAAATCAGCCACATTTTCCGGAAAAAAGTCTAAATTTGGAGCAAATTAATTTTCAAAAATATTCTACAACCAATATGTGCAGTATTTCAACGAATTCGAGAATTAAGTTTTATTGTTTTCTACTTTGAATTTCCGACAAAATTATGCACAATCCCTGTAACCGACTGCCAATCTCCTAATTACACCATATTTAACGCTTTTTGAAACATTTTAGCCTCACGAGTTTTCGAATTTTTGGTCCAAAGAAATTCATTCTTCCAAGTTAAATGTGAAAACTGGCCTTGCAGATATGCAAATCCACCACCATCCTTTTTGAGTGCCTTAATAACATTCTTTATCAACCCAAGTTTTTTATGTAAGTGAGGGAGAAGAATCTTATCAAGCTAAACCAGTGTTGTTTGTTTTACATTTCTCTCCTCTGGGACATATTCCTGCTGCTTGACCCATTGTTGTACCACTTAATGTAACACGCTGTCCCCAAAACACACAAAACCAACAATATTCTGTTAATACTCCTTGTAATTCAAACATAAAACCAATTTTTTAAGGTCGCCACATATTTTCCAACAGTGAACCTTTAGGATCTACAGAATGAAAACCTGAAGCAGATGAAATTTCGTTGCCATTATGAAGTAGCCCAGCCTTTAAGCTGACTTTTATGAATCTAACAACAATTGCCAGTCATCTGGATTAAGCACAGTTCCTAATTCACTCATCAAACCATTGATGTCTATATAGAAACATACATTCTCTTCCATTGAAAAATATTTTCCAAATTTCTTATATCTATTTTGAAACTCTGTACTTTATGTATCACATACTAGTAATTTCCAATGTTGCAGCCTGGAAACTATAAATTCAAATTATTCTTTTGAAAAAGTAAGTTGCGTGCCTAATCATACAAGGTTACTTGATGTAAAAATGTCTTTAACCTTCAGAACTTCCTGATTGAAAATTAGAGTCATTTGAAGTAGAGGCCTGGCTAAATTTTACAGCATGTTTTCATCTTTTCATTGTGTAGGCATCGTGTAGGACAAGGGTGAGCAACCTATGGTACGCCTGTTATCGGCTGGTACACGAACTCGTTTTCTATTATGCATGCCCAAAATATCTAAAAATTGCAACGTGATGTGTCATTTTAAGCATCGTTTTCAGAAACTAGAGAGAAAATGGACTAAAATCGCATCATCTTCGAGGAGGTAAATTTCATGTTGTGTAGTGTAACTGCCTTCTCACTCACTACTCACACCTCACTTACACACTCCTCACTTACTCACACACTCAATCACACATTTAATTCCAAAGCCCTTTTAAAATTGCTCAAGACTCGCAAAAGCCGCTACTATAAGTTTGTCTTTCACAATTTTCCCTCCGTATGCTATGCTCGTATCTGCTCTTCACGAAAGGACTCAAACAAGTTGACACAGTGACTGTTTACCCTCTTTTTATAAGTGAGTGTTCCATTTCTATTGCCTTCTGTACCAATAATTTGCTTTATTTCCCTTGCATCTTTTGGTCTCTGTCCTACTAAAACAGAAATTCAGTCGAAACGGACCCAAAAATGCGTCAGCTAGTTTTGTTGCAGCAGTACCCATTATGTAAAATATACTTGTTAACTGTCAGTCGCAGCCGAAAGTACTACGAAAGTGTTACCGCCAAGCCATTGAAGATGTTCGACACAATTTCGAACGAAACATCTGGAAGACTATTTTCCAATAGACCACGACCTACAAGTCCGGATAATTATTAGCTACCATACTTGTTAACTATTGCTAAATCTGTGTAAAATTTAACAAAAGCTTCTTTCCCATTAGTTTTTATTCTTAATTGAGCTGTCTAGTGATGTAGAATGAAATTTTATAGACCTCTACTGCAAATGTTTACACTTACATTGGGTAGGAAGGCAACAGCCTGCAAATTTCTGTCTAGTTTCTTAATAATTTATTTTCTTTTTAACTTTATTTCGTGAAACACATTGACAAATAATGTCAACTGCGTACACTGAGTCTTCACTGATTAATTTCTGATGCAAATGTTTTAGAGAGGCTTTCTTGAAGAATTTTGAAGAGATAAGAGGCAAAAAATATTTATCAACAATGGTATTATTAAGGTTTTTCTAAGCTCTAGTTCTTTGTTGCTAGCTTTAAGTGCAAGCTTCAACTGTATTCCTGCTTTTGCCTTCTTTTAGTCTTATGTTGAAAATGGTTGTAACTTACGAATACATACTTGTAAAACGTTTTAATACCCAGTGAAAAATACAGTAATATTTTAATTAATTATTTATGTATTTGAGGGAATTGGCATTCTGTTAGCTTAAAATATCATTACCTGAGAAAAGGAATGAGTGTGTTTTATAGAGGTATATTCAATTTACCTAGAAACTCCTAGATTTAAATTTACTCTAATCAAAGTTAGTATGTGTACTTAAGACCCTAGTGGGATTGAGATTCAATGTATCACTCGAAATACTGTTTATCCTACCAATAAAATAGCACTACATGAATATAATATTTCTGAAATCCTTCTTAAAATAATATACTTCCGTGCAGATATTGATTGGCATTCTCCTCTTTTGTGATAGTGTCATTTCGTTTCTAATATTGACGTTATTATGTATTTTGCAGAGCTGCATCTGGCGCCCAAGACGACAATCGTTCCGGTATCGGCGCGACACGACAATAATAAATCACGCAAGAAGACAGCTCCTCACTCCAAAGACGGCAAGCTAAGGAAGAGAAAGCGTCCCAAGGATGAGGACGGAGGCGGCAGCGACCTGAGCGGGGAGGATGAGGATGGAGGCGGTGGGCCGGAGGCGGACCAAGCCGTCACCTCCGGGTCGCTGCTCGCCGAGACCCGCACCACTCAGACAATAATGAACTACGCCTCCGGCCCGCCATCTTGGACTCTGCACAGACACAACAGCGACGACGAGAACGACGTCGATAGTTCGGCGACGACCGTCGTCCACTTCCAGTGTTACTACCCCTTTCTGGGTAGCAACCTTGTTCGTCTTCCATTATGGGCCGCCGTGGTGCTGGTCGCTCAGGCACTACTTGGCTCCTTGCAGTAACAATCTCGAGCTAAACATCGGCGCATTTGTAAATCCGTCGTTGTTAAGGACACAAATATGGACCATAATAACACATTGTAATATAATGTAATTTTCATCGTTGCTCAGAGTGTCAGATATTGTAAAATCAACGATTCTGGACGACCTCGGAGGATGAATTCGTTGTAGTCATCGTTAGTACCAATAGCACCACAGAATGACAGAAGAGTTAGCAGTATGAACATTTGTTTATTCAAGTTTTCACTGTACACAGTGGTATACCTCGGACCTCCGAAAGGGTTCTACAGATATTACATGTGTTGTATTCTAAACCAAAAAAGGGGTATTTGGAAAGTAATCATGTATTGTAAATAATATCGTATTATAGAATTTTTTGTATAAATTAAAGAAGAGAAAATATTTAGGTTGGCAGGGTTAACCCAATGGACAAATATTTGGTGTTATTATGACCTGCTTCGATGGCCTTGCTATACACGATACCCAACTCAGGATCAGAAAAAGAAAACGCCCAAAATTTGCTTCAGGTGTCCATGCCTAGGGAAAAAATTACTTTTTAAATTCTTCAAGAATCAAATTCTGCCTATATGCATCCAAAATCTAATATTAAAGAAGATTGTCGATATGCTACTCCAGGGCATGTATTTATGATCTTAATCTTCAGAAACTAACCAGTCATGTAACCTACATAACTATCTAGAATTCGATTTTTCCACACTGAGCTTAAGCGAAATCAATTTCCAAGCATGGTGATCTTAAAAATGTAAACCAAATCTGTTGGTCTTACATGGCCAACCTTATCTAACAATTTATCATCTGGATCTTGGAAAGATGCAATAATCTGGGAGTATTAAAAGGAATAAAAAGGAAAGTAAAGCCTTTATAAATTATGTAAGCTAAGCTATATGAGTTTTTCTTTAAGATTTTGCTCTACACTTCTTTCCTTCAGTAACTATATCTTTCCAACAGCTACTTCAAATATAACTATTTATCTGATGATATACTCACATGAAATCTGGCAGTGAGTAGGTTTACCTCTTAAGTTAATAATATACTATATACATAGAAAATGCTATAAACATAGAATATTTCTGTATGTGTAAGCGTGCGGTCGGCTCACCTTGTATAGGATAATCCCAGATATTTCTCCAGCCATTTTTAAATTCCCTCTGAAGAGCAAAGTCTGTTTATCCCGACAGACAAAATTTAAACTTCTTTCCTTAACAAGGCATACTAAACAGCAAAAGCCAATGAATGAATAAATTTTATAAACTATAACAGTTACTGTTAAACTTGAAACTAATGAAAACACCATCTGAAGCTAATTATAGTCCAAAATACTTATGGAAATGGACCTTATCTAAAGTAAACTAATTTTTATATAAGAATTAATGAGTCTATATGCACTAAAATGACTTTAAAGTTCAGCTAGTGAGAGCTGAGGACTAATGATTTTATAAATGAAATGTTTAATATTTATTTCTTGCAAAATTATGCAAAAGGCATGGAACTGTACCACTGGTTGAATTAATAAGCCATCAATATTAATTGAAGCAAGATATTTATTTATTGATTCTTACTGCAGTTGCTAAATAATTTAAAATTTAAAATATAGTTTATAAAACAGAATATTAAGATACATAATTAGATAGTAAGAGTAGGGCAGAACTTCAGGGTGAGAAGGTACTACACCTGGGGTTAAAATTCACTTTTATTAATTTTGCATTTTATTATAATGTCGTCCCTCTAGATTACAAATATATAGTTAAAACTTAATTGGAGCAATATTTTATACTTAATTTGCTAATTATGTTAGTGGGTGTTAAGTTTTTGCCACGCCTCTTTTCGTAGGCTTTCAGAAAATCGATCATAACTTCTGTAATAGTGGACAGATAATTCTAAAAATAAGCCTTGTTTTGTAATGGATTTTCCAAGCTTTCTGCTGGTACCACCGCAAATCCAACGAAGCTAGCTTTTCTTTTGTCTTGGCTGTGTATGTGAAGAGTTATTTGTTCTGAATAATATTTTGTACTAGTTATTGGTGAATATATGATATGGGTAGGCCAAAAAGCATTTCGAAAGAGAAAACTTATAGGCAATCTTTTTACTAAACATAGAAAAGTAAATGTAAAAAATATAAATACAATAGACAATGAAAACACATGTAATATTGAGGTTAGTAGGTCCAGTTCATGATAGTAGTCATATACAGAAATTGATGAGCTGCAATTCCTGAAAACAGATAAAAAGGTTAAAGAACTGACCAAGAAGGCAAGATAAATGAAGAGGAACCTGAAAAGAACAAGCGAGAATACAGAGGGTCGAGACTATGCAGCAGGAATGTTCTGACTCATGTGGGATGGCAGTAATCAATATATAAACTTTAAAGCTGTTTTTCTCAGTTTCACATTTTTTCAGGTTCCATGTATTAAGCAGACTCATAAGAATAACAATAAGAAAGGATTTTTCTCTGAGATTCATAATACTTGTATAAAAAAATCTGAAATGTCAGCGGGTTTTTTCATAAAAAAACCAAAAAAATGACAAGGTATCAGTACAAAATTTTAAAATAATAATAATCCGTATTATTAAATATAGAGGTTTTAAGAACATGCCTGAAAACGTTCATGCACATATCAATAATAATTTCTTAGTAATGTGCACCTAAAAATCTTGGACCTTCTCACCTTAAGATCGCTATGGATTTCTTCTAATTCCATATAGAATGCAGGGAAGCTGAATATGAAGGACATTTTATTTCGAACAACAAAGGAAAAACCATTGCCTACCAAATACGTACTCGGTGATTAAATAACTTTTCTATGGGTATTTTAATTCTTTTAAGCGTATTCACATGCACGGTTCTATACTTCTTTTTAGAAATGCTACTATTGTTCTATTCAACATTACAATTCAAGAGTAAAAACAAAATTCGTCATAAAACCTGGTATTATAATTTCCTAAGAAGTGTAGACATATACATAAAAATCAATTATTCATGGTCGAAAACCGGCTTTGCAATGTCAGATGTCGGATAAGCCAGTCATGCAGTGAAATAATATATATGATTACCTATATCCCTTTTGTTTATGCGACGCATTATTACATATTTCCCTTTTATTTTCTCTCTTTTTTCAGACATATATACATAGAGAAATTTTTACGTTAGGGTTAATCTTAAATTTAAAAAATAAAGGCTTCTTTGTACCAGTAATTAGTTTCTTCTCACTTCAAGTTTATAATATTGAAAGCACCTCAGTGTGAAATTTAGCACTTTTTCAATTATTAATTCTCTACAGAGAACTATACTTATATCACAACGTCCTAGCGATGCTCCATATTCATAACTGAATTTAAATGTTTTATTTTAGTTTTATGTATAGAACACGCATCTCCACCTGAGATGTTAAATTACCCATGAGATTTCTGTATCTTTTTACCTTCTCATTTTATCCCTACCTATTCTCTCAGTTTCTCTCTTATTTTCTTGTCCTCCATCTTCAGTTTTCTTCATTGTACATTTTCTCTCTTCTCGTTTCACTGTGATATTCTTACTCGTTCTCTCTTCACTTCTTTGCACTTTATCTCCATCTTTCTCTCTTCCATTCTGTACATTGTATTGATCCCTTTTGTGATACTCTCTATGTAACATGATTCATGTGAGAATTTAAAACCATGTAATAAAACCTTTTCCCCCCTCAAATGTAAATAGCTTAAATGTTGTTCCCAATTTATGTACTGACCTACGTTATAACTGGTTTATGTAGGTTAATAATGTTAGTGAATTTCTGTAATGTTTCAAATATTCCTTTTACCAAAATTCTGTGCATAGCACAGCTATCAGCACCATTATCTTATATCTTCTTACCTCATGTTTTCATGGGGCTTAAAAGTAACCGGTATAATAAGACCTGAAGCTTTCCTGGAGACCAATTTGCTCAATTTTTTCTCGGGCAGCAAGCCAGGTGAAAAGACGATTAGAAAATGACGTTTCGGGATTTTTTGTGTGTAATTTACAACCTCCAACATTTAGTCATATCGGACGATGAATGGAATGGGTGAAATGATGCTGAATGCGTCCGGGGTCCATGGAGCTTAGAGTTACCCGACATTCGTCCTTCAGCATAAGGGAAAATCCCGCAAAAAACCTTATCCAGGTAACTCACCCTGACCGAGATTCGAACTCAGGACCTCTTGAACGTGAGGCAGACATGCTACCATCTACGCTACCGAGGCAGGCACGTTTCGGGAGGGTGCATCTCTCCCATCAATAGGATATTTATTAAATGTTATAACCTCAAATGAAAGACTGGATATAACACAAATATAAACAAAGACAAAACACTATCAAAATTCGGATTACTGAACAAAAGACTGCCCTCAGTAAATTAAATGCCAGGTTAGGTATGTTTTAGGGTTTAATTTCGTGTCACATTATACTTCTCTCTCAGGGAAATGTTCAAGATGTTATATGGCTTATTCTTTGAATGGAACTTATGATACGTTAAAACCAAAGTTTTATGACAATCCGTTCTTGAGTAAAATGAGCTCCACAAATCTTTGGAATCCAATTTTTGGTTTCAACCCATCATATCTGCTAATATCAGATATTCAATAGAAATCAAAAATTGCCGGACAGTTTTGTAAGTGCAGTTCTGACTTCTCTTAGTTTTAAATTTCCATCTAATTGACCACAAATTTGAATCCAGATCGAATTTAAAGCATTCCACAGTTTAATCTTTTGTTATAAAAGGTAAAGCAAACTGAAAATTTTTCATCGCTTTATTTTGATTTGTAATGTATAAAGTTCTCATACATAACCCAACAATTCGTGCAGTGAAATTCATGTCCAGCTTCTACATTTTCGTCACCTATTTATCTAAAGTCGCAGATTTGAAAATATACTGTTTGCTGCACATTTATCAAAGCTTAATTCTTTTACGTTATTTTGAAGTTAATTTTAGTCCAGATTGTCTAGTCTAGAGAATACGATTCATAAATCATGGCTTATTTTGAAATTTATTCCATTTTAACTTAGAGAAGCATATAAAATTAAGGGACCTTTTTAAGTTCAGCAGAAAGTGTTTTCGGTTTTTAGTGTTTTATTTATAGTGATATATTTTCGTATATGCCCTGCATTTTCCAGTAACCATGATTAAATTCACAATGCAGTGTTAATCAATTGTTATTTTTATGCATTTTGCGTTAATCCGCTTAAAATTCACATATTTCTTACAATTTCTACGTAATTACTTTAACCTTGAAATCTTTTAAATAATGCAGGTCCTATATCGATTAAAGCTAATAAGATCTGCAATTTGGAACTTTTCTATTTTGACTATTATCATATTAAAATGTTACAATTAATTTATTCATATTTTACAATACTTCTATATATAATTACGTTCAGCATCTGCAATAAAGCCATCAAAAATACAAATTGAAAACCATTTGACGTCTTAAATTAATACAAATAATAAGATAATATTCTATTCACGAACATGGATGAACTGCTTCGTAACTATTGTAAATAAACGCCTATCTGTATTCGGCACAGATATGAATACACTCTGTATTATATTTTAAATCTCTAAATGTTTAAATTTATTTTTGACTTGCTACTTAACATATTGAATACTTTACTATTACGTATAAAGTTTAACTCCACTAAATAATACCTTTACACCAATCATAAAAGAAAAAATATATGTGAGGCAATACAATTGTGAACTCATTTCATTTGAAACTAATAACAAAAGGGTTGCTAAAACTGTAATCCAACTAATTTAATTTTAACGAATTCTTTAAAGCTACCTAATTATTAGAAAACTCGTGTTTATCAGAATATATAATATGCCGAAATAGTGCAAATATCACGTTTATAACTCGACATATTAAAACCTGAAAGTACAACACCCAATTATGAGATATTTACATCTGCAGATGTGACTAAGATGTGACAGTTGCCGATTATAAAGGCGTAATGTTCTCCGAACTAATGATAGTCCTTTCAAGATAAAATACTCTTTGAGAAAATTGTTCGAAGGTTGTGTATATTTGCTTCTAGCCGGTGCTGATGGGCCACATGGTGTATTATGTATCTGTGTATTTGTGCAGATACACATGTTTTCAAACAAGTCCTTATTAAAATTTGGTTATAATACAGATTAAATTAAGAAAGTTCTTACAATAGTTCAGCGTAAAAATAATCATATAATTCTAATTCAATTTAAGTTCTTGACGATTACTAAAACACTGCGAGTGGAATGCTTAGTGTTATATCATTATGATTTAAACAAATGCTCATCTTTACACTCGATTGCTTCTTAAAAATATTCTGAAGTCAAGCTTTAAGTGAAAGTCTGAAAAAGAGTTGGGATTGTGTAAAGCAAGGTTAATCTGAGTAACGATACAATAAGAATACAATAATAATTCATATCGATTTTTCATACCTGTATAATAATTATTAATAATGTAATGCTAATTCGAATATTGTCATAGAAGAAGAAAAGAAAGTGATGAAAATGGACGTATGTGTCATATATGTCAAGATGTTAGAATGAGTTCATATTTTAAGAAAAGAATGGAGTTACAACTTACTGTTGTTTCGTCGTCTCTGTTGTCTTCTATACAATTTAAGAATATTCTGGGTTAAATGGTGCCGTTATTAAAATAAGAATTAAGCTAAAACATCCCATGCTGATGCATGTAATTATACACATATAAAACTGTTCGCAGAATATTCAACAATATTCATAAAAAACCTAGCAGAATCCCAAATGCTGTTATCTTATGCTTTGTTCAACATTTATGTTGTTTTGTTTCAAATGTTACTATAACGTTTGTACATTGATTGTGTATTGCTAACGGGCTTTCAGTGGCAAACATAAACCTGAAATATACGTTTTTATGTTTCATATATGTATTTTGGAACCTTTTTGAGGAATATTTTTGCATGTAATATATTTTATTATCAGATCAAAGGAGATAAGTACAATAGAACGTCGTTGACTCCCTCACACCATTTCGAATGAACAACATTTCGATTTCAGATTCTCATAAGCCAAACATAATGAACCAGTACGCTTTAATATGTATGTACCATATATGTGCACTATTGTGCAGTAAATATTTAAAATATAAAAGAGTGTACAGTATGCATTTAAAATAAATTTAAAATTGTATAGTAAACGTTTAAAAATAAATTAAAAAGTTAACTTCTCTATCTGTATAACATTTTTTAACCTACATATTTATTATTTTTATTAAGTTTTAATGGTTTATAAAATTAATCTAATCCACATTATCAACACACTAAAAGGTAAAGCGTTACTTGCCTAAGCATGAAATACAGAAGGGTTTATTCTTTAACGAATGAAACATAAATATTTATTAATAGTTATCAAAATGTTTTCTCTTAGGAGGGACATAAGACATTTGTTTATATAGCACCACCTACCTATCCCTTTTGTAGGCACTTCACTGCATTTTAACTACTAATCAGTAAAACCAACTATTAACATGACCACGAGAGGAGATAAACTCAGAATTACAAACACCTTATGGGAAAACTGCGATCATCGGTATCGGTAGATGTAAGTCGACATTAAATGAGGATAAAAGTGAATAGCCAAAACATGGAATTAAACGGAGAACTCCAGTAGTAAGAATAAAAACTCAAGCCCGTTCCCAGTTATAATCTATGGTTCACCACTACTGTCCAATAAAATGTCCTTATTTCTAATGTAGATTTCCTGAATCCGATACAAGGGAGCATCTTCATGGTGCGCATAAAGGTACTGATATCCCTTAAAAGTTTACAGATCTGCATCAAGCTCCTTCATTTAAGATAACAACGCTGTAGATTCTACCAGTTTATACAGTATCCTTGGGTAGACATCCAAAAGCTTAGCACATTTACTTCCTTGTTTATTTCGAACGCAAATAAAATAATTTCCTATTTTGATTCCTTCTATTACAGACCAAATTTAAAAACATTGATTGCTATTGTATTTTAATTATTTTTTTTTAATTTACTGCGAACATTCAGTCAACTGAACCTAGATATGTGGATACATTCTGCATACACATGTTAGAAAGTGTCCAACGTATGCTATGTATTTTAATTAAATAAGTGACTATAAATTTACATATGCTTACTTTTATTTCCTTGCAAAGCCCACTATTAAGTATGATGACGATCTTCTTAGCTCCTTCTTAATGGTTCGCCCTTGCATGCCCCTTAGACACATTTGAAAAAGTATTTAACAGTTTAAGTGTACAGAAGACATTATTGTCTCTCCTCCTATCAAGACTGGGGAATTAGACTGTTGTACTTCTATGATTTTTAAAGTTAAATATGTATTAGAATAACTACCGATATCCCATCCGATTTAAGGCCAAAATTAATAAAGCCATAAGTGACTAGCTTCGCCGGAAAGCTTGTAGTCACTAATGATTATTCCCATTTCACGACACATGTCAAAATGCCTGACATTGGGATCCAGATTTGTTGCCTCGTCGCTACTTCTAAAAAACTCAGATGTATCTGAAAGTAATATCTATGAAAGGAAATAAACTTTAACTTCTCTGAGAGGCAACTTGAAGTCACTGACATCAGATTCATTCAACCGAAAATTAAAAGAGTACAGAATTACACTGATACTAAATTTCGGTTCCACCAACAGGTCGCATGACAAAAATGAACAGTTCTGTGGAAATTTGAATATATGGAAACATATAATTCTCTTTAGAAACAACGTAAATTTCAATGTCATTTTGGTCTCCCCTATTCACGTATATGAAGTGGCAGAACACAATGATAATAAGAGAGGGTAAAGTAGGAAAAAATATGAACTGCATTAAGTTCATGATACTGTCACACCCTACATTAGAATAGATTTAATATTTATTAGCTTTGGGGGGAATCCGTAGCGGTAGAGCTAAACTATCTCAACAAACACTAGTTACACCACGCGGTAGGGTGGACATGTTATTTTACTGATAACTAGCTTACCTGCATGGTGGTGAAAGGTGGAAGGTCCAGCGAAGGAAAACTCACAAATGCATTTTAAAAAGAGGTTTAATAATCCCAGACAACTTACATTCAATGAGGTTTGTGTTCCGGAGGGTTGCTACAAACACATCCTCTCACGCTGGTGGCGGCCGGTCGTCTGGGGGAAGAGGATATGCCATCCCCCCTCCCCAGCGCAGCCAACGAACAAAGTTAAGCCAGTCGCCAGGTCTGACAACCCATACAGGGTTGCCACACCTCCCCCCGGACCACAAGCTGTTGACCCAGGGTCAACAGAACAATTAATAACAAATGAAAAGAAACTCGCTCGAGTGATGGAACAAAAAAAAATTAGCATACAAACATCACAAACAGTATTATACACATAAATCTTGTCTCTTGACGTTACACATTCGTTTCTTTACTCCAGTGTCTGTCTATAACTTTAATTACAAAGCCCTAAAAGAAAAAATAAATGAAGTTCAGCACTTTTCACCACTACTGCACCAAGCAAGAAAAAAGTTTCACAACCTGCCTGAACAGTACATTCCATTCCCACTGGTCTCACAAATGTAATAAAAAACTTGAAGCTTGCACTGCAGTCACTGATGAATAAAGACCACTGAATTGAGCACAATTGTACTTGCTCTACACTGAATAACAATGTGGGGCATTAATAGTTCTTCTGCCCCCAACACAGGTACGAAGTGACAGCACTAATAGCTGCCAAAGCTCTGACGAACAGTGGTCATAAAGGGCGGACCAGAGCCCGATGACACAAGGCAGTGTGGCAGGTTTAGCACTCCCATGGTGCAAACAGTTCGGTAGGAACAGTGTGGTGCAGCAGGAACGAAGATAAATAGGGCTGGCTTGATACGTATCATCATACTACAACATTATTTCCAAAAATATAAGTGTACGTCAATTACAGAAGACAACTACATCATTAAAAACAAACTTCACTTCTGAACAATAATAAATAATAAAAAAAATTAGGTACACCCCATCTGGGTAGCAAGATACATGATAAAACTAAGATAATTTCCATCACTCGGCAATATATAGAGCTTACAAATTTTGACAAGATAAATCAAATAATCTTCACAAAATAATCTTCACAAAAGAATACATAAAACGTAGGAATGTCACAATCAAAACTTTACAAAAACCCCTTAGGGTAGAAATAATACAATACACACAGCACAAAATAATTTGACCTTCCAAAACATTGAATAAAAATATTACAAATTTTCAAAAGACCAAAACTTACAATTAGAGGGGTACCCCAAAATATTACACGTGGCCATAAACTTTTTAACAAAACTGACGTGTACACTTAAACAAAAATGAGCTCAGTTTTTCTCTTTGTTTTACCATTATAATTTCAATCATATTTATTATGTGCGCGCACTACTTAATATCATCAGTACTACTAACTTTCAAATCAACAAAACTACTTACAATCTACCAACATCAACATTTTGCATGCCAACAAAACTACTGTCACATTACTACACCAACAAAAAAAAAAAACAAAAAAAATCGTTCTACAACACAATACATAGAACAAAACTGAAAGAAAAATTAAGTTCTGGGGCCTCAAAATTTCACATCCTAGATACACAAAAGAGAAAATATAGTATCATGTCTTAGCCTATTCTAAAAACTTTTGTATACATTGAAGGGTACTTTTGCTTTTCAACATAAAACTTAGAATTCAATAAACCATTAAAGCATACTGGTAATCACACAACTCCAAAATATATATCACTCTTAATCCAAAACAATTTTATCAAAATGTTCAAACTATTAGCATCCTGCAATAAAGAGACAAAGTAAACATCTGTACTAGTAATGTGCTATCTCACAAATACCTGGTAACTATGGCGAGGATGACAAACAGAACATCCCCAGGTCTCAGCTTCATAACAGTCATTCACAGACCTCTCTGTGATTCAGGTTTTCCTCATCATCTTAGCATGCACATTTCAGCACCAATGCTAAACAAAACTCAAAAATACACTTAATTACTTGCATCGATAAGCACATTTCAGCCATTTTATCGAGCCTAAAACACTGGATTAACGGGCACATTACAGCAACCCCATTAACCAGATAAACTTTACCTCTACATCTTTCACATAATCACACATAATTTCATTCATCCTTCTTATCGAGGTAGCACAGCACTATTCCAGAATGTAAACTTAAAATTAATAAACAAAATTTCAATTTTCTAATCATTGCAAAATTTATCATAAAATGAGGTTATTCAACTCAAAACAGTTATTAGGGAACATATACTTTTAATATCAATTAATTGTGACTTTCAATAATAACAATTGTATGTTCAACTTTTGACATCTGACCAACCATTTGCTGTAGAAACTAAGTTAAATTTTCTCAAAAATTCTGAAGGAGATATCAGTGCTATCCTGTCAAAACAGGGTGGATCAATAAAAGGCCGAGAAACTTGCATTGTCTGAGTCTGATTAACATTAGGTGCCATGGATACTTCTAAATTACTAGGTACATGTGCACTTTGATTAGCTAAAGCAGAAGTCGAAGCTATTACATCATGTGAATCCATTGTAACTGGCACATTGGATGATTGCCGCGTTTTCTTAGGCATTTTGACTTACTTTTAAGTAACACTGGACACCAGAATAAAATAAGCAGAATTACCAACTGGAATGAACACAAAAATGAAGTGCATCCTTCACAAAAACACCAAAAAGAAACTATTTACTTTGAATTTTACTGCCAAAACTCACACAGCGTCCCTTGAAAATCAACACGTGACCACGTGGTGTCCATTATCAATTTCCATGTAGTTATAAAAAAAAAAAATTTAGCACAATATTATGAAATAAGTTTACTATTGAAGAAATCAAATAAAAAACAGACCAAAAGTTAAAGGATTACGAGACGATGACCAGATTAGAATTTCTAACTAATTGAACACCACGCGGTCGGCCATGTTTCCTCCATCTTTCACCACCGTATACATTCAAATTTTTTCCATAAAAACCGGACTAAAGCAAGGAGAAAAAAAATTTTTGAGATCTTACCCGCGTCTCCACCAATATGTCACACCCTACATTAGAATAGATTTAATATTTATTAGCTTTGGGGGGAATCCGTAGCGGTAGAGCTAAACTATCTCAACAAACACTAGTTACACCACGCGGTAGGGTGGACATGTTATTTTACTGATAACTAGCTTACCTGCATGGTGGTGAAAGGTGGAAGGTCCAGCGAAGGAAAACTCACAAATGCATTTTAAAAAGAGGTTTAATAATCCCAGACAACTTACATTCAATGAGGTTTGTGTTCCGGAGGGTTGCTACAAACACATCCTCTCACGCTGGTGGCGGCCGGTCGTCTGGGGGAAGAGGATATGCCATCCCCCCTCCCCAGCGCAGCCAACGAACAAAGTTAAGCCAGTCGCCAGGTCTGACAACCCATACAGGGTTGCCACAATACTAAAACAGTTTTATACTTCCAAAGTAACACTTTCACTGTAACTGTGAACTGGAAGACTTTTACTGACTAATACCAACTCAGGCAATTCCCATATGTTAACTACAATCAAGAATATTTCCATTAGTTGCCAATGTAGGCCAACTGTATCAACCTTAAACTCTTCTATTCCACACCTTTCTACTTCAAGAAATTGTCAGGGAGCTGTGTTTTGAACTTCTAACTTACACCTTGGAGTTACAGAGGTTTGCTTTGTTAATAAATTGCATCACTAAAAATGAAGTACTAAATCTGTTACATTAATTTCTAAAACGTCCCAGAAGTTATAAAACTGTCATGTACTGATATCAAGAAATTTAACATAATATAATTTGTAAGGCTGTTTTCCATAGAGTTAATTTTAACTCACTTCTTTATTCAAACATAGCATCTGAAATAAATAAATTAATGTAGGCAGATGACAGTGCAAAGTAATGTACTGTTATACTTATTAGCGATACAGTTCATATAATAACATTTTTATTCTTATTACGTTCCATTTTTTTTTAAATAATTACCATGACTTCATTTGTTTATACGTTTTACAGTTCTCTTCCCTAGATTGCACTTATGGTTTTTAAGTACATTAATAGGTTAAGTGGACACCACATTGACTCTGTTTGCTTTTTATAATTCTTTTAATATCCTAAAAGTTCATAGACAATCTCTCCTAAATTTCAGTTTCCGAAAGGTGTTACTGGGATCAGCATTGCTCTATATGCAAAAAGTCATTTCTCCATGTCATCTTCACAGTAATGTAGGTATAATGGAACACATATATTAAATTTAAAGGTCGGGCCTGCTTCAGAATGTGTTTGAACTCATAATAGTAAGATATTATTTATTGGATAAGAATAGGAATGGATAAAATATTTTAACGGAAAGACTGATAAAAGTTAGAACTTAACAAGGACCTTAACTATGTATTAATGACCTTGAAAATATTTCTTCTTACTTTAAAGGGGTCAAAACTGATCGATACAATAAACTGGAATATCAAACACGGAGGCTAAATTTGTAATACAACGGGCAACAACCAATAATCTAGAGCAGCCGAGGAATTAAAGAACGCTATAGGCTTACACCAGTTTTAGTTACCTTCTACAGGAGTACGAGCTAGATGCTTCAGGCAGTTTCGTCTGTGGCAACATTCGGGAGGCCCGGGTTCGATTCCCGTGTTTGTATGTATTTTACGTCCTCCAACGTTAAGTCATATCGGACGATGAATGAAATGGGTGAAATGATGCTCAAATGAGCCCAGGGACCATAGAGCTTAGAGTTAACAGACATTCGTATTTCAAGATAACGGAAAACCTTGGGAAAAAACCTCATCCAGGTAACTCTTCCTGACCGAGATTTGAACTCGGGACGTCTTGAACGTGAGGCAGACATTCTACCACCACGCTACTAAGGCGGGTTCGATTCCCGTGGCCGTCCTACCTGACCCAGCGTTTTCCCGGTTCGGCATTCGAATGCTGGATAATTAATTTTCTGTCCCTTTCAGGGTCAGAAGCATCAGCGATGCATGGCAGGATGTTATGCAATCAGTAAACCAATACCTCCTGCAGTAGGTCGGTTGCCGGTCTTCGAACCCAGATCTCATGGTGGGACTGTTTCCAAACCACAGTAGGGTTAGATGTCCGTTGTCCTGGCATGTCGGGGGAAGTTACCATCTAAGTAAATTGTACAGACCTTGCCCCTGCACTGTCGTGATTCCTTGGGAAGGTCATCCTCTGTCTTCTCTTGCCTCAACTTTCCTCACCGGGCATGCCTCACTTGGGGACATAGGTACAACAGACCAAGTTTGGATCTCCGTGCCGATCCTCTGCGAAATAACCCAGCTCAAACTCTACAGGAATTCATCAGCATTTAAAAATAGTGAAGACTCAAAAAAGAAATAAAACCCTATGACATTCCTGTATGAGCTGATAACACCAGCTACCAAATTATATGCAAAATAATGTTTTAAAGTAACTAATTTTTTCAGAATTATTATAAAAATATTAAGTAAGGCAAAACTAAGGACACTCTAAAACAAAAGTAAAAATGGGACAAACATATTAATAGCAAACGATTTAAATAAATAAGTAATCCAGAACTCTAAGTAATTTAACGGAAAAATATGAGTTAATTGGAGAGGTTAATTTTGCGTCGGCATGTTGGACATGGTAGCTCAAGCGGTTGGAGCGAGTGGACGAAAAACAGGAGATCGTGTTTCAAATGCCAGCCGTGGCATTGAATTTTTCGGCTGGCTCTAATTAAACAAGTGATTTCAACAAAGTAGTGCTAGAAACATAAAACTGAAGAACTACAGCTGTAATACATAAAACTGAAGAACTACAGCTGTAATTTCCTGATAAGAGCGCATGCGTGTTAATAATCTAAGGATCAGTGGTCTAATAAACAGTAAGAAACAACAAATCAGCATTACCGACAGAAATGAAATATACTGTGTGTGTAAGCTTTATATGTTAGAAAAGAGATTAAGAAATGCAAGTATAATGGAACAAGTTCGCCAAAATTAGTGTTTCAATATGTACCAAAAGGAACGGCAAGATTTTTCCTGTTGCTTTTACTTGCCCTGAGAAGACGAATATCGCGTATCTATAATCTGTTATTGACTCCGGACTGATCTGAGTTTCCTTTCATCATTTTCATTCATTCATCATCCGATTCATCATATGTACCTATCAGTACAAAGGCCGCTCAAATTGCAAAAGTATTGAGAGGCGATTCTTCCAATTCTGTTCATAAGAATGAGTTTTGTTTGGTACATCTAATGTTCTTCATTACATGTTCCTAATTACATCATTACATTTATATCAATTAGTCCAATAGTAACTTAACTATATAGCTCGGGACTTAAGTACTTACAACACAGCAATTCGACACAAACAGTATGTATCTTATTGTATATGAGAAATTCTAGTGGTTTATCAAGAAACATACGGGCCAGTTCAATCAATGTGATGCTGTTATGTTGCCATGGTAGCTCAATGGATAAAAGCACCGGATGGAGGCCGAGAGATCCGTGGTTCCAAACCTATGTTATGGCATTGAGTTTTCAGTTTGACTCTACGTATCCAAACATAAAGCATTGTTACTTTGTTATTGTTCTCTTTTATTCAATGGAATACCCTCCTCTTTGTAGTATATACGTCCTCAGAAGGTCTTACGAGGAACAAACAAGCTTTGGATCATATCATGTATAGAATGAAAGGTCAGTTCAATTTGTGTTGCGACGGAATTAAAAAGAAAATTACATTTAAAGATAAAAGACATGATACAATTCGCTGAAAGAATTACTCAATAGGGTTTCTCCCAATGAAAATAAAAATAGCCTAAAATATCCCGTGAAGGGCAAATACCTCCTATCAGATAGGGAAAGCTCATCTATTCTAACGTGGTGAGCTATTCCACGTCAGACGTTGGACATGCTTATTGTCACTTTTGTCTGATTATGCGGTGCACTATTTAGTCATTGACTAGTAATAATGATATTTAGTTCTTATACTATTCTCTCTTTACTCACTACTATCCTGTATTTACATTATTCACTATTTGACCACACCGTTCTATATCTACACCATTCACTGGTCTCTACAAAGATGCATCTTCATGGATTTCTTTCTCTTGCTACCCCTGAACATTGCTGACCTGCATGCTCCTTGAAGATTTCTGCGTATCTGCGTCTCGGGCTTCCTTGTAGTCGTTTTCCTATTCAAGGATCCCACATGGAATCCTCGTACGTCCACCTGTTGTCCTCTAGTCACGCCACGTGGCCTCCCCATTTCCATTTTGATCTTGTTGCTAATTGTGTCATGTCTCTGGTCTGTGATTGCTGGCTGAACGCTGCGTTTGAGATTCTGTCTTTCAGAGATACCCCCAAGACTTTGCGTTGCATCTTCCGTTAACATATTTGGATTTTGTTCTTCTGTTTTGGTGTCAGTGACCAGTCTGATATCCATACAGTAAAACAGGGTTGACAAAGCTTTCTAATTACACCCAAGCCGCGAAGAAAATTCCGGTAATATTGGTCAAGCTGGAGGTTTCAACCCGGAACCTCTCGAATGCGACGCCAACTCGCATGGTCTTTATTATCTTTATAATTCCAAATTAAACTTTTAATAATTGCCAAACGTCCTAGATTCTTGATTAAGTTTCCACTTCTCTCTCTCTCTATCTCTCTCTCTCTCTCTCTCTCTCTCTCTCTCTCTCTCTCTCTCTCTCTCTCTCTCTCTGTGTGTGTGTGTGTGTGTGTGTGTGTGTGTGTGTTTGTGTGTGTGTGTGTTTGTGTACGTGGAAAGCGAATCATTGGATTATTCTCAGCTTGTTCATCAGAATGTATGAGACGTAACGAGTTATAAAACATCAAATACAATGCAAGAAGCACATCCAGGCCACAGTAATGTACATTTTCCTAACCAGTAAATTTTGACCTATAAAGGTTTTTCTGCGTTATTTTCCCCCACTTGGTGGTTGGTAAATGATTTAGAGTAAAATTTAAATTCATAATCAACGAGGTAATCTTCGGCTATTTTTGTCGTTCTTCTCCTGCGAGATTCCTGCGCTTATTGCAGAATTTAATCATGCAATTAATATGCAATGAATACCAAGTGAAGACAAAAAAAATCTAGAGGGATAAAAAATTCAGGGAAGGAGGTTATTATTGAACTTATGTTTAAACATTTAAGTTTAAATGAATACATGCTTAACACATAATCATTTTAACATCTGTTTTAATTGCACAGCTGATAGTTCGTAATATTATAAATGTATTGTAATTTTTACTTCACATTTACATTGTTTCCATTAAACGAAATATATAATTTTAATTTTAATCTACGCCCTTCTCACTATGCTCAGCCACCATTTTTGTAACCTGTTATACATAAAGTAATTTGCTTTCACTTATGTAGACGAAATTTGAATAGTCCCGTATGCCGCCTAAAAGACTGAGGTTCGACACCTTATCACATTTTAAAGTACCCTTTTTAAGCCTCAAGTGCACGAAATATATTTTATTTATCCGAAAATTAGCTCAGAGACACTATCTGGTTTATCTTTTAAATGTATCGTTATAGATTATTTCCATTGATATAAATTATAAATGCTATTTTGCTGGTAACCCAAAATAATACAATGCCAAAGATCCCATTAGGCGGAAATGAAAATATTGGAAGTTATATGGATTAGAAGTTAGTTACAAAGCGTCTATCATACAACATAAGAGTGAAATGCTACACAATCACATAGGTCTGAAAAATTCAAACTGCACACTGATAGGTGAAACAATTTCAGTGAAACAATAATGTAACAACGTATTTTATTTTTAAATGGGCAGAAAGCAAACTTAGAAAATACATAAATAATGTTCACAAATAAAAAGGCAGGTTCAGGGATTCAATTTGTTTATGTCTGCGATGATGCATATACTAGGAATTGGAAGCTAACAGAGACGAGAAAAGTTCTGGGAAAAAATGACTGTAGACTACATGACAGGGAACGACCAGCCAAAAGTGTAGGCACCTTGTTTCTGCCAGAAAAGTGGCACTTCCAAGTGAGCTATGTGGCCAACATTTTACTTGATAAAAGGCTTATCATAACCAGGTGCTCCATCATCTTGAACAAGAGCCTAAGCACAAACTTCTAATTATTATTACCATTGGGGTTACTGAACGGTAACATCGAAGAAATCGACCCAAGCTTCAACAAACGACGTCCACTGCGTCCCTACATTTCGAAGTTTATTCGTTATTGCAGAAAACCTAAAATAAAAATAGACAAAATAGAGTTTTCCCAGACAGAAACAACTCAGGCCCACTGAATGCACTTATACAAGGAGTTTGTAATTTTAATTATAATGTTCTTAGCAAATGGTTGTTTTCGTTGTCCTCTTTGAGTTGTATTCTTATATATTAAAAATAACCTGATTAATATGCCAGTGCGTATTATAGTAAGTTCTATAAATAGATTACTGAAAAGCTTAAATTATCACCAGGGCTAGGAAGTTCGTATTGCTCGTCGTTCCCTACGCAGGTTGCGACCGACCCTCTCCCGACATCCAAACAAATCATGGATAAGAAACGCACAGCGGAGCATTGAAACTTATTGTCCAGAAAAGAAAAATAGACATTCGTAAATACACATCTATTTAGATTATTATGTACAACATAAAAATTCTTATATAGTAGATACGGGTTTGTCTCTGGTTGAACTCATTATTTAAATAGGCACTTGTGGCAACAACCAAGCAATTATAACATTTCCTGATCGAATCTAAAATAATATAAAAATAATAAAATGAATCTCTTAAGCATACGAAGACTCTTACTATACAAGGTACCATAGCAGGAATTTTAGTACATATTTACTCATCTTCGGCCATATTACTAAAAACAATAGAGTACCTCTGAAACCTTTCAATTGTAAAACTCATAATTCAATAGCAGGAGCTAATCTTCTATGATAAAAAGTTCAAAAGAATGATACAAAGAAAAAAACTTCTGATACAATAAATAGAATTATTCCTCATCGTAAACCTGTTATTTCTATGTCCCTAAAACAGGATTTGGTTGATTGATAATCTGTTGCAAATTCGTAAATGATTTCAGCTAATTTAGTTTCTCAATTTGGATTCTCCTTTTTCCATGTTTGCTCAAGTATCCCACTGAAATTTAAATGTAAATAATGAAGTAAATAAGGACATCAATAAGTACACTTCTAGAAAACATACAATGCTTGTACAGAAACGTTGGTTGCTCCTCTTTGAAGTACAACAAAGATGTTACTCGAATGTATTCCTTCCTAACAACATGCTCTGTGTCAGGTAGTTAACTGTATTGTAGCAATGACTTGCATTCTACGATGAACCTTAACCTAGCTAGTAGCGCTGCGTTGTATAGCCATGCTTGGCCGCTCTTACACTGCTCAAGGAAATCGGTACAAACTTCCTAGCTCTGATTATAACAATTTAATTTTTACAGTGTATTTATATTCTAAAATACCCAACGGTTTGTTAATAATGAGTAAAGTAATTTAATAGGAACAGTAAATATGAAGTGGCACCCAATTCAGGGTACCGAGTTCAATTATGCAATTATGCACTGAATTTTTAGCATGGAATAAACATGGAGTCAAAAGATTATTTAGTAACATATCCTACCAGAAAAGTCAGAACATCCTGTAGCCTCAGTTTTGTCATCTTGGAACTTCCAGAAGGGAGCAACAGAACACACCTAGGTATGGTTGACTTTCGGCTTCTAGCATTACTATATCAGTTTCGAGGGACCGACTATAGCTGGCCTGAAATTATGGTTAAGGGCAGAAAGATGTTAAATGAGACGATACCGTTACATTTGGAGGCTTCTGAATGTAAATTTGGACCTAAATTTATGATATTTAACAAAAACGAAGTAAAAATAAAAAATACAAAAATAAAACAAAATATAAAAATAAAAGCTACCTTCCTGATCAATCTCCTGAACTCCTTCTTTTAATTTACGTCCTCCAACGTAATGTCATATCGGACGATGAATGGAATGGATGAAATAATGCTCAAATGATCCCAGGGTCCATAGAGCTTAAAGTTACCTGACGTTTGTCTTTCAGGATAAGGGTAACCCCCGGAAAACCGTATCCATGTAACTCACCCTGACCGAGATTCAAACTCGGGGCCTCTTGAACGTGAGGCAGACAAGCTAACACCACGCTATCGAGACGGGCTGTCTTGACCTTGACCTAAGTTCTATAAAGAAAGCTTTACTTAACTTATATATCATTTCTTAGTCTAATCGTAGTTATTAAACATGATATAATTTCCGGTAACCTGCAAAAATTTAAAAACTAAAGTTTAGAAAACATTAAAAATTAAAAATGCACAACAAATGTTTGATGAAACATGCAATGAAAAACATAAGGAAAATAATTTAAAAATTCGGGTTTCGATTTAATTATTCCTCTCTCGTGGAGCATACAGTAAACTTATAAAAAATGGAAGAGGAACTGAATGACATAACATCTACATAGATATTGCTACCACCCCAAATATGCAACCTTGAACATCCCTGCCATTAAATATTATAGGGTATTTACTACATACAAATAAGAAGTATCATCTAAACGAGAACTGTGTAAACATTTTAGTTTTCTCTGCTTCGGATAGTTAAGCTAATATAGTTTAATAGAATTAAACTAATTCAATTAAGATAAAATGGTTTAAAGGATAAGTAAAACAGCTTATAATGCTACAAATAACACAACACTATTTCCATTGAACTAAAAAGTATAAATGTCAAGAAAATAAGCTGTCATCTACCAATCTACCTTTAGCTTCGCGTTGTCACTAGGTGATAATCCAAAACTGAAAAATGAATGGGTTGGTAATATAAAGAAAAGTCGAGTTCAATGAAATAGGACAAGGCAGTAAAATTATTTGCCAACCATTTAAGCAGATATTTGCAAATATTCCTTGTTTATTCGTTGTTCATTTCATTTGTTATTTAAAAAGTTATTAATGCTCTTATGTCCGTAAATAGTAGTGTCTAGGCAAGGCTTGTCATAGACAAAGTTCAGCCAACTTTGTGCCTGTCAATAAGGATATCTAGAGTTCGCCTGGCTTATCTTGAAACACGGGAATTAGAGAGAGAGAGAGAGAGAGAGAGAGAGAGAGAGAGAGAGAGAGAGAGAGAGAGAGAGAGAGAGAGAGAGAGAGAGAGAGAGAGAGAGAGAGAGAGAGAGTATTTTAGCCCGCGCTACCGAGTAGGATGGCTCAGGCGGTTTTGTCTGCAGCGCATTCGGAAGGCCCGGATTCAATTCTCGTTGGCAACTTACCTGACCCATGGGTAATTTCGGGGATTTTCCCGGATCGCTAGCCGAATGCTGGTTAGGTTAATTACGTCCCCCGAATTTCCTGTCCCTCCATTTCATCTCCATTATCACTTCACATCATATCTCTTCTGGTGGTCTCTTTCAGGGTAGAAGTGTCTGCGGGTGTCTCGGCGGTGTATGGCGGGATGCTATGCTCTGAGCTAAACTACTTCCTTCTCCGGTAGGTCTGTTCCTGGTCTCCGCACTTCTGCTAGGGCCATTTCCGGACCACCAGCCAGGCACATTTGGGGCTCGGCTGCTGAGCTCGTTGCTGTCCCGCAGCAGGGGAGCGTGTCGTTGTCCTGGCCTGTCGGAAAACTAGGGACTCTCCCCTCTATATTGTCGTGGCTCCTTGGGTGGGCCACCGACATGTACTGCCTAATTCCACATCGCATCACTTCTAGGTACAGTTCGTCTGGTTTATCTTGAAACACGGGAATTAGAGAGAGAGCGCACTATTGCCCGCGCAGTTGTAGGTAACCTATGACTACCTAACCCTACATCACATCACTTCTAGGTACAGTTCGTCTAGTTTATCTTGCAACACGGAAATTAGAGAGAGAGCGCACTAATGCCCGCGCTGTTGTAGGTAACCCATAACAGCCTAATCCCACATGGAACCACTTCTATGTACAGTTTGTCTGGTTTATCTTGAAACTTGGAATTAAAGAGAAAGAGAGGGAGGGCGACAGAACGCGTTATTGCCCGCGTAGGTAATCCATGACTGCTTAAACCAACATCGCATTACTTCCATGAAATAATTTGATTAATTCCGCGTGATTATATTATAGCTATCCCTTTAATGCTTTCAAGCACACAGCTTTAAAACCTACTGGTAGATGGTGGTAGTATAGATATACCGTCCCTTAGGGACTTCTTGAAGAGTCACTTCCTTCTACATTTATGATTTAGAAGTACATCTCTTCTACCTCCTTCATTGATTTGTGCCCATATTAGCTCGATAGCATTCATATCGCAATGACAGGGAGGTAAGATATATCCATTTAATTCATCAATGGAGTCGATTGTATACAGTTTGAACTTATCTTTGTTTCTCTCAATTATCCCGTACAACATCGGTTTTGATACAGTGTCCCCATTATTACCATATTTCACTGTAAGTAAAAAGCACTAATTGTAAATTAGCAAGCCCTGCACTGTTTGCAGCATTTGTCCCTGTCTGAAGGAGACCAGGCAGTCGCGGATAGCTAGTGGCAATGTGTTTACAAAACATTTCGTCCCTCCCTTGCCACAGGGAGGGGTAGCACTAAGTAGGTCATGTTCAAAGTTAAACCAGACGAACCTTACGTGATAAACGAGGTAAACAGCTTTCTCTTCTGTGGATCTACAAATACGTCTCAGTGACTAAGAGAGAGGTACTGAGTAACTTCATGAAATATGTGACGCAGTTTTCATAAATCAACAGGGGTGCGATCTCTTCCTCCAGAGCCGGGTAAGTAGCTACTCCTATCCTGCTGAACTCAAGTATACTTAAAACGATACATGCGAGGAACCATAGTATTTCTCTGTTTGACAATAATAGATGATTCATGACTGAAAATACTTAAATGAAAATGCGAAGAAAAACAAAATTTTTGTGGATTGTTTCAAATACTTCAGTGTCCCTATTTAAAGCTGATTTGATGCGAATGTCGTTTATTTACAGCTTAAATTTTCTTTCGGAGCTATTTCCCAGACTAAGGTTAACGTGTCTGCTTACTACTCAAAGTAAGAATATTTTATGTTTGATGTTCGAACCCAAATTATATCTAAGATACTGTATTATCCAAGCCTTTATATGTCTCAGAATAGGATAAAAGCCGGTATATGCAAAGATGGAGAAGGTTTTCCATTCCATACAGAAATTATGGTACCAAGTATTACTACAATTACATTTTAAAGTCCCCAAATATAAATAGACAAATATAATTGGAAATTAATCATTTCTTCACACTACCAGTTTATAGGCTAAGAGTTTTATAGCTAGAGTTAACATGTCAACATATTTCCCCGGTAGACTACCAGGGGCACTCGCATCCGAGATACACCGTTTGTGGCGACTTACTATCGTAAGTACTCGAGTCCCAGGCTTAATCATTGAACTCTTATTATTTTAGTTAGTTTATGGACGAGTCGGATGGAGAATTTAATGTCATGACGGCAAGTTGGCCATGGTATCTCAATGGGTTAGAGCAGCTGGACCAAAACCAGGAGATCCGTGGTTCAAATCCCGGCCGTGACATTGAATTTTTCATGTTGAAATTATCAAAAACCTTAGCATATATACAGCTAGTGTAAATAATTGTTTAATTTCCATCAATTAACTGCAATAGTAAGAGTTAAATGATGAAGCCTGGGACTCAAGTACTTACGATAGTAAGTCACCACAAACGATATATCTCGAATATGAGATCTCCTAGTGGCTTACCGGGGCAATATACGAGTCGAATGGAGAATTGAGTGTGATCACGGCAAGTTGGCCATGGTATCTCAATGGGTTAGAGCGACTGGGCAGAAACCAAGAGATCCGTGGTTAAAATCCCGGCCGTGGCATTGAGTTTTTCATGTTGACTCTATATATAAATAAACAAATTTAATTTACACTATATACGCAGTATTATGCACTACTCACAAATTCCTTACTGAGATTTGACTGGAAGAACATGTTATGAGACTCCCTTAATCCAAAGGAAGAGAAGCATTAAACGAAAAAGTTCTGCTTTTTGAGTATACGTATTTCTGTTTTTGTGTGTGTGCACGTGTGTGTGCGTGTGCGTGTGTCTGTGTATCTGTAAACAGTACAGCTGTAAAACGAAAAGTTGGAACTGCAGTTCAGCTTCATTCACGGATGTGACACGAAGATTTCCAAAAATATGTTCCTATTCCAAACACCCTTCATTTGAAATATTTTTCAAAAGTTGGGATTTGCTCAAGAATAACAATGTTTACAAAATTATTATACTGAGATATTTTAAGGAAAAGTGAAACGTCTATCTTGAGGTTTCAGGGAATAGTCTCTTAAGACATCTTCACTCCGAATGACTTTCATAACTGTTAAATCATATAATTGGTAAATCTTAGTACAAAAATATGTAGATACGTGAAAGCACGCAGTTTTTTCTTTTTCTGAGCTAACCATATCTGATACATTTTTGTCAATTGGTTTGAATTTTCAAACATTTGTGTTTGTCTCAAATGCGAAATCATTCTTATTTCTATGACCCGGTCCTGTCAACAGAGTGAAATTACTACAGCATCACTTGGTGATCGTTCTAAAACTATTTCATGGTTACCTGAGACTACTGTATTTTTTAGTCTCATTGTACATGCAAGGAGTTATGAGTAGAGATAGTCATGCAATTGACACAAATAGAATTCTTTCTCTGAACCTTTGCCCGGTCCTTCTTAAATATATCGTCCTCCAACTTTGTCATTTCGGACGATGAATGAAATAGGTGAAAGTATAGTCAAACGAGTCCAGCATCCATAGAGCTTAGAGTTACCCGATTTTCTCTTTCTGGAAAATGGAAAACCTTATCCTGGTAACTCAACCTGACTGAGATTCGAACTCGTGACCTCTCGAACGTGAGGGAGTCAAGCTACCATCTGCGCTACCGAGACGGGTCAGTCCGTTGGTTATTTGACCTAAGTCTCATTCCCTGTAATAAAATGTTCTGCAATACCATGTACTCTACCTATAGTGCGTCTCACGCTTAAAAGACAGTACAGGTCTTATGGGGCATCCTGTAGCCACATGAACTATACATACAATTGCAAATTCGGCTACGGCAGCGGCGATCTGCAGGTTTGATATTGTATTGTAAATAATACATCATTAATATGGAACTTTTTAAACTGCTATTAAATTCTGTTTTAAGAGATTGAATTTTTGAGTCCATGGATTTTAATTTTTAATCCTCTTACTTGTTACTTTTGTAGTTCAAAACACGATTTTGCAGGCATATATATATATATATATACATATATATATACATATATATATATATATATATATATATATATTACAACAAACCAAATGGAGGCATGCAATGATACAAGCTTTAAATATGCTTTGAATAGGTACGTCGGTTACTTTTATGCTTTTTCACTGTCATCTGATAAGGATACAATTCCTTCCATTTAGTCGTCCATTAGCCTCGAGGACAAATCTGATATCTTCACTTTCTATTAGTATACACTTGTTACCCCTTCTTTTATATTCGAGCTCCAAATCGTGTAGTAACCGACTCAAAGTGACCCTTGAGAAATGAAGTAGGGTGTCATTACTGTTTACCCTTGCCAAAACTGCATTCAGTGTGTGTGTATATGGAATGTTTTCAAGCAGCAAAGAATGAACAATACGCCGCATTCGCTTTGCACTATTCCATCATATTGCGTTAACCTAGCGTTCTTTTGTTTCGCCGCCCTTTTATTTTATTTTCATAGGGGACCTTCCATTCTTTCCCTTTTTATTATACATACTAATGTTTCTGAACAAGTGAATACTGATACTAATTTTACTTGAAAAATGTCTTAAAACCTTCAGTACTAACGTGTGGCCCTTATTTATTAGTTTACCAATATTTCGTTTCTTCTTAGTTTCTCCTTCCAAAACTACAAGTATTTACAAAACTTTTTGATAGATAGAGTCAACATGAAAAATTCAATGCTATGGCCGATATTTGAACCACGGATCTCCTGGTTTCCCTCCAGTCGCTCTAACCCATTGAGCTGCCATGGCCAATATGCCGTCCAGATATTAAATTCTCCATTTGACTCATATATTTCCCCTATTAACCACTAGGGGCTCTTGCATCCGAGATTCACCGTTTCTGGCGACTTACTATAGTAAGTACTTGAGTGCCTTAGCCTATATACGGCTAGTTTGAAAAAATGATTAATTTCCATCAATTAACTTAAATAATAACAGTTAAATGGTGAAGCCTGGGACTCAAGTACTTACGACAGTAAGTCACCACAAACGGTGTATCTCAGATGCGAGAGCCCCTATTGGCCTACCGGTAAAATATATGAGTCAAATGCAGAGTTTAATGTCAGGATGGCACGTTGGCCATGGTAGCTCAATGGGTTAGAGCGACTGGACTCAAACCAGGAGACCCGTGGTTGAAATCTCGAGCTTGACATTGGATTTTTCATGTGGACTCTATCTATCAAACACCTTAGCCTAGATGCGGCTAGTTTGAAGAAATGATTAATTTAGATCAATTAACTTAAATTTACAAAACTGTTAAATAGCTTAGCGTAACACTTCACAATCTTTTACACGCTGTTAATATACTCATAGGAACTCCCTGCAAACTGTGTTCACTTTGCATGCTTACGTTAGACGGGTAGTGCCTGCCTTGATTTGCGCGTCTCCGTTTCGTTGCATAGGAATTCTTTTTGTTTGTTTGACACATACGACGAGTGCAAGAAGTTTGAGGATTGCGGTTTCTTTTAAAAATTGCCTTCAAACCTCCTTTACATTACTCTCGCTTTGTCTGCCAATATAATCCCAATAACTAACATGCTCCTCGCTGCCTACATTTACTAGTGCGTATATATAAAGTATTCCGAAACTACTTAATGTAAAATATTATAACATTCGTCTGATTTATGATGGAGAATTCAAACTTGGCAGGTAGGAGGATTATAGTCTTCTCTATCTAAGAAATAATAGTTGTAGTATTACAGCGGTAAGTTTTATAGATAACGCATGATGAATATACAAAAGCAAATATCGGACTTTTACTGAAAAACAAGCATTTTCGAAAAGTTTGGGCATATAGAAACACAAAACGACTGTAAAAATGGCATAATCTGATAGAGCAAAATACTCTGCATAAGACTATATGCAGATTATATTACAAATTATTACAATTAGTTATTTATAACATGCTATTAGCAAGTGGCAACTACGTGAGGGTCAAAAAGGACGAAGCTAATGAGAATATAATGTGTTAGACACAGAGAGCTATATCCCATTAACTTCCATACTGTCTTTTAAGGTTGAGACAAGCTATAGTTAATATGATTCTGCTTAAATGATTAAGTAATGTTCTTATACAATTAATTACTAAGTAATCATAAAATAACTGGTCGAGTGACAATTGTTATAAAGTGGACAACACTCATTCCAGCACGAGAAAACTTACGTACATTACGAACTGATCTGAACATTGTTGTGCTTTTGATTTCCAGATGTGCAATGGAATAAAGAGAACTTCAGAGGACTTCGATATGTGTAAATTCTGAAATAAAACGGATATAGAATGAAGAGAAATAAGAAATGTGGTGCAATGAAAGAAGGGAGAATTTTATGATCAAATAAAGCTTATGAAAATTCACCTAATGATCCGAGGAAACTTCGAAAAAAAAAACATCGCTCAGAGCATGAATCTCATGATATTCTGAATGCGGCAACGAAATTACTCTTCCTGTCCATCCCGTTCGATAGTTTATATATGATATGATATATTTATTATGCATATTCCCAAACTTTGCAATTTACAATTTTTGGCTACATTTTTTTTTTTTTTTTGTCGCTACCTTGTTGCTAACTTGGCTTACATGACACCCTGGTCTTCTGCTTTGCTAGGTAGCTCTTAACCTCCATGCCTCCTTGTTACTTAATTAGTCCCATTCTTCCCCATCATCTTCCTTTCTTATATTCTTTACATATCTGGCCCATTTTTATTTTACCTTCTGCAAGAACTAACCAATACTTCTTACCTTCCTTTCCTCCCTGCCTGTTAACATTTTTATAGCTACTACCCTGTTGTCTAATTTCTCCCATTTTCGTCCCAAACCTCTTTTCTTCATATTGCAACCTCCTCGCATTCTGTTACAGTGTTCCATGCTTTCTCTTCCCCCACATAATTCACAAATTCTCTTTTCCTTACCTCTTATCCCTCTTAGAAATATTATTCCTCTTCTCATCCATGCTAACCCTTATCTCTCTTGCCTATTGCAGTAATCTACATATGCTTCTCGTTATGAATTATATACCGGAATTAGTTGTTTTTGAACTTCCTGAATAAAAAGATAGCACATCTGTCTTTGAGCCGTTAACTCAAAAACTAAACCTTTGTTAAATGTCACACTTGCTCTTTAAATTGGAGCGGTTCCCCTCCTTGTGGTTTGGATTTATATCACACGATGCGGTGACATATCTGAAGTTGGATTCGCCCCTTCGCGACGCATGTAGAAGCCAAACCTTAACTTGAAGTAGAAGCGATTAAACTTTCGTCTAAAAGCCGTGAAGATGGAGTTCTCGAAGATTTCTATAAATCTTCTCTCCGGCAGCTGCGGCGAGCGATGAGATGTGAAACTTCTCAGGCGTGGTATCCATACAAAAGGGATTTCACTTTTAGGCAACTATGGAATAAAATAATTAATACAGTTTCAGTTTACTTGGAATTATATTTCTCGACATCATTTTCTTCTTTTCATGCGACTTTTTCCATTGATGTATATAGCCCTGTACTATATATCAATTTTCTCCTTTTATTTATAAATGATGCAATGGTTTTTTACTTAAATTATTTATCGCAGCTTCGCATCTTCGATGTATATTTTAAACATTTAAAACGTTCATAAATGATGAACTCCAATAACTTCTCGTAGTTTCAAGAAGTCTTTTACCGAAAACGCGGCTACCCTCTTCGAGAGTTAAAGCCAGAAGAAAAAATTTAAGAATAAAGTCATTGGTCCTTTATTTTCGTTTTTGTTGCTAAGCCACCGCAATACTTAATTCTGATTGGTCCTATGTCACAATTTGGGATTTCAATAAACCTAAGCATTTCTTGCATCATCTATATGGCCTGCTTGGTTATTAACTAAAGTTGAATTACAGATGGCCATGTTTACCTAATATGTCCATGTTTGCAATATCAGCTTCAAAGTTCAATAACTTCCAAAGATACGATACAAAGATTTTTATGAATATCTCTCTACCACCAAACTATCCTTTACATGAATAACTCGAAAACATAGATTTTCTCAAAAATGACTCCAGCGATATGGACTAAGCTACCTATGTTTTGTATAATTATTTATGACGAATTAAATGATATTTTATCCTGATATATTCAGAAATCCTCTTCATTCTGAATGATTAGTATAGAGAAAATATATAAAAGTATATTTATTTTAGATATATTTATATTATTGGTTCAAATTTCCCTGCACTCACACTTTTCTTAAATCGGTAGTCTTCACTAATTTTTTATTTAGTCTTAGAAACAAAATGGAATTTTGAAACCACCACATATTTACCATCTCTCAAAGGATATAAATGTCGCTTAGGTCTCCGCTATTTTAACTTTATCTACAAGAAAATGTCTAACAAAATTGATTTTAGGAATGGTTATCTAAATCGATATGAAGCGCATAGAATAATTATAATATTTGTTTAAGAAGACGTTTTTAAAATCATGTGAATGCAACATGTCATATTTTTTCTACTGGTGTCGTGAAGAAAACAGAGTTTGAAAGCCATCATATGGCTACTCGCTCTTAAAGGTTTAATTATCGTTTAAGCCTACTGATTTCCCATGTTCCCCTTGTGCCTACACGAAGACACGAAATAAATTTGACAAACTGAAATAGATAGAGGCATAAGCTTTTTAAGGATATTTACTGAAGATTGAATAGAGAAATTTATGTAAGTGCTACACATAAGACTTTCTCCGAGAAGAAGAAACAGGGTTCCGTTATACTTACTTATTATTTCATGTAATTTACCTTAGTGAACTGCATACAATGAATGTTAGGGTAATTGTAGGGATGAAAGTGAAGATAACAAGCGAGTAATGGAAGAAATGATTGACAGCAGAATCTGGAATATGCGGAGGAAACTAATAAACCCCGCTTTGTCCAGCACAAATCCCACAGGCGATTACTGGAATCGTACCTCGGTCCTCTTAATGGGAGGTTAGGGGCCTGTGGCTCCATACTTCCCCACAAACAGAAATTAAACTACTCTACCTATTTACCAGTGTTTTTACGAATATGTATTTCTGAGTAAAATATAAATAAATGCCTGAAAAGCAAGAGCAGAAATATCTGGAATGAAAAATTAATACAGACTAGAATTCACTAAGATTTATGGAAAGCCTCTACCGTATGAGATGGCTACGCCGTGATGGGTAACAGTTTCATCCGAGAGGTCCCGAATTCGATTCCTGAGTGCCCCCCTCTCCTACAGTTTTCCCTGGCAAACAAATGAATGTTAAGTAAGTTTCCTCTAACATGGTTCCTTCCTCTTCCCCTTTCTTTCATTTCTAGCTCATCTCCCAATTTTAAGTTAAATTTTGAACTATGAGTCGATCGCTGGCGGATACATGGCGCAGATATTTGCGAGTTGGAACTACTTGACGCCGTCAGATAGACTTGAGCTCCGACGAGTCCCTTCCAATGAGTGGAAATGCTACGGAACTCTGCGTCTCTGTTGTTACGGCGGCCGATTCTACTACCCATACGCCTCATCCGTTCCTCCCTAGATCCGTTGCAAGTTGAGGGACTATCTAAACTTAACCGATGTAGAACACTTAACCAAATGTTATTTTCGAGTAAATGGTTACCTCCTTGGGTAATCTGCTTATATAACATTCTAGCAATGTATTCTTTATCATTAAATTTACCATATTCTATACTTTCATTAACTTAAAGTTTACTCAAACCCGATGTTATAAATTAAGGTATTAACTTATAGCCCTAGTATATACTCTTTACAGTCTTAAATTACGAGAGCTGTTCAATAAAGAACGATCATAATTGTTTACGGTTATAATTTGTCGCACTAAAATTGAATCTTATTATATCCTGTTACCTTAATGTGAAACAAACACGCCCTAGTAGTTTCATTGTTCGTAATCCTGGTTCCCGCCTGTGAGAACCACGCAACCTCAGACATATTCAGTATCGCCTACCGCTGCAATGGAGGTAACATGCAGTTAAAATTGATGTTAGAGGAAGATCCGGAGTTTCTTTCAAACGTATTCACTGCTGATGACACTTAGCTATATCACTTTGATCCTGAGAGCAAACAGCAAAGCTCAGTCTGGAAATCTCCTTCATCACCAACCCCCCAGAAAAGCAAAATTTTATGCCTAGTCTGGGAAAGTTATGGTCATCTCATTCTTTGATGTTCATGAAATGGTTTATCAGCATGTTGTACCTGCACACACATCAGTTACTGGACAATACTACACGAATGTCCTGGAAATATTTCAAGCCCATATCAGGCGAAAAGACCACATTTCCGTGAAGCAGGCTTGATGCTGCACCACGATAATGCGCGGCCGCATATTGCCAATGTTGTTGCTGAATATCTTGCAAAAATCAACGGGAAGTGCTTCCCTCACTCACCTTATAGTCCGAATTTAGCCCCATGTGACATTTTTCTATTCCCTAACTTGAAGAAAGGCCTTCGTGGGAGGCATTATCCATCATCAGATGCAGTGGTGAAGGCTGCGGAGGCGATTTTGAAGGATCTCTGAAAATGGTTTCAAGCATGTGTTTGAAGACTGGCAGAAACGCTGGGACAAGTGCATCACATTCAGGGGAGACTACTTTGAGAAGGACCATCAAAATTATGCGGATGAGTAAAGCTACGTTGTCAAAAAGATTTTGATCATTCTTTATTGAACAGTCCCTCCTATCTCTCCAGAATGAATAAGTTTTCTTTCTTGTTTTGTTACTGTCAACGATTCGTAATTGTTTGCTGCGGAGCCATCACATTGTGCTTCCTTTGTTCGTAGTCATTCTGTTATACAAATGGCCAATAATTAATTTACGTCATCTCAATTTCTTTGTCATATTTAAAACTAACATCACGCCCTTCATATTGGAACAGATGTTTTCGTCTTAAAACTTGTCCATTTATTAATATTTTCAATTTGTAGGTTTCGTTGCCTTTAAAAGCCATAACACTCTCTAATTTGTAAATATCCTAAGTGTTGTTGCATTGTATTTTGACTTAAAATATGGCATGAACTTTGAAGTTTATCTTCTGGTTCCTGAATACTAATCATCTGTGTGTAGTAACATATTTGACCCTTATGTTTTCGTTGTAAATAGTATACACTCTTGGTCCTTCGGGTCATAATGACCAGGTTTGCAAAATTCAAAGTTAAGGTATTAAGAAGTTACTAATACATGAAAATTAATGTAATTTAACTTTACTTTCTCACATTCAAAGCACTAAGCAGTTCATTAGATCCAGGATTGTATAATTTCTCCAGTTTTAAGGCGAACATTTTTAGTGACATTTCATTTTCAACCCAATATTGCGCAGAAGCTTGTTCAGTGTGAGTGAGTGTGTGGTGTTTTAGGGCCCGTCGACAACAAGGTCATTTGGGCCCGAGAAGCTTGTTCATAATATCTTGAAAGGCAGATTTGATATCACTTACTCTTGACGTAGCATACCTTGTTGGACGTGGTGTTTGTTTATTATGTTTACACTGGAAGCTCTTCAATGTTGTGTAAAGGGTACCAACGTCGGCATCGTCTGATCGTTAATGAAATGCATTTGCTGAAAGTTGAAGAAATCAACTGCGTCTTCTTGCCTTGCCGAATCTCACAAATTAAAGCGTTGAGCTGTGGACCTATATAACAACAGAATCAGTAAACGTTTCATTTATAGACTTAATATGATTATTTTTACAAAATGGTTGTACTATAAATAAAGCTATTATGAAACTACAGATGAATTTTCTTGCAGTAAAGTACCTTGGCAAGAACACAAGCTATCTTATACTGGAGGAGGTTCAATAATCGAAAGTTGCTAATGTCCAAAGCAAAGGTTTCAAAAGATGTCGTCAGTAAGCAGCATAAAGAACATTTCAGCTGCATCCATTTATGCACACTTGAAGCAGTCCCAAGTCAAGTTGTTCAAAAAATGCATATTTTACACTATGTTAAGGGATAGCGAAGTTTACTGAACTATTAATATTCAATTAAATTTAAAATCTGTATAACTCCTTTTATGTTATGTGCTGCTCACTTAAAGGAAGAAAATATTGTTTAATTTAGTAATTCTCTATTAAGATTTCTTTTTTAAATTAAGATGGTGCCTTAAATATCAGTTTAAACAAATTTTGAAAAACGATACACCAGACTAAGTATGAGAGACGAAAAGACTGAGAAAGAGCGAGAGAATATGTTTAACTCATAAACAAATGGAGAAGTACCAAACCTTATATTAAACTTCATTTTTATGGATGCAAGGTGGAAGCAATAATGCTATTCCAAACAGACGTTTAAGGTAAAAGATTTTAACATTTTACTTACTCTAAAAAAATGTATAATAATTTTATACTTCTTAGACTACCGCAGCACTACTCAGTTTGATCGTCCTCCATCTCTTGATATAAAATACCCGGGACATCTGCAATAACACAGCAATAACTGAGTTAAACATGTTTCAAATTTGTTTACACATTTGAATTTAATAGAATTTTAAATATGAATGCTACTATAAATATTTATTCTTGGGGGGAGAATCGTAGTGTGGATTTAAAACGTTTGCACATAATTTCAGAAGGATATTTCAGGCTGTGAGGTTTGAAAAATCGGTAGCTTCTTGGACGGCTAATTTGACAGATTTTTTGCATCGTGTTTTCCACAGTGGATATGTTAAATGCCAGATTGAATATATAATACCACCTTCAGGTGACCGGCGCTGCGATAGTCTCTTATCATGGTTCATCTGGTCGATTAGAAGAGTGAAATATTCGGAAGTTGACGTACAGAAAGTTACGAAACACAAATGGAGTGATTGGAAGTTGCGTGTGTCTATATTGTATGATTTATCGCACCTGGCGTTGTATGACAAGTTTCTGTCCAGAAGACATGATTATATATGAACAGAGTATACATACACTGGACTCGCTGTGTATATTCGACAAGCTGAGGTAAGCATCTCTGTGTTGCGAATTTTTTCCGGTACGCCTTCTCGCTTTGTCAAGTAGTACCGTTGACTAGCACCGAGGTCTCTGTATAGTAATGTGTGGAAGCTGCCATCTGCCTTCTCAGAAACCGAGTTACGCAGTTCACGAAGCAAAATGGTGTGGGTACTGGAATAAGACTGACTATCATAATCCGATCCACAAGGTGTCTCCTAAGAGGCTCGTACGTATACATATATTAGGAATGTAAGTGCAGATATTTGTTTTGGTACCTCAAGATGGATAATGAATAACAATACATTTCCCTTCATTCGAAGGCTGATAATTTTCGATGGTAAGAGTAATTAGTTTTCACGTTGGTAGTAACTCCAAGTATATATGGCACATTCAAACCATAAGCAATTAATTTTCTCGAGAATATATCTTCAGGGCTGTAGGCTAACACGTTAGCTTCTGGTTCGTAAGGTCCTGTGGTGCAGATCCCGCATAGAGCGATGGATTTTTTCGGGCGTGAAATACGTAGTATAAGGGAGGTAAAACCGGTGGTTCGTAAAATTACGGTACGTTAAAGAACCTCAAGCAAAGATACCTCTGAGCAAAATTAAGTGGTCTTTCACGCCCAACATAAATTGGGTTGCTGAGAAGCATAGCCGTCAGAGAACGTCAATAAACAAAAATCGAAAGATCGGGAGGTGGGTTTTTGCGAGGAATAAAGCAAGCCGAGAAATGAATATCTGACCACTCTTACCAAACAATTACAAAAAACAAATTGAGAAATCATTTTGGTTTTTATATATCTAAACCTTTGTCATTTGTGCTATATAGAACTTGTGCCTTCTTCCAGAAAGAAATTACAAAGGAATTACATGAAATTACGAAAATGCTAATGTAATGTTTTTCCTTCCATTTCCAAGACAAATATTGTTTATTGTTTATTTTAGTGATAATTCCGAAAGTCTAATAAGCCCATATTACCAATGAGCAAGTCAGATATTAAAGTATAAACAGTGGAAGCTAAGTGAATTTTTGGTCGTTCTGTTGAACACCATCCTTCTGGTGTATATACATTGCAGAACTAATTTTGTATGCCTGGTATTATCTATTCTTAATGTCACCATGCTACTTGATGTTGTTTATAATCTCTAACCCTTTAATTATATATTATATATAATATAACCCTTCTTATTGGAGTATCAGGTATAGTTAGTTAAGTGAAGAGGCTTCCTTCTACCCGGGAGCGATGGATGCTCCGGGGATCTTTCTATAGGGCAATACTTGGAGTCTGAAAAGCCCCGCCCCCCCTCTGAGCACAACGTCAAGATGGGATGGAAGTGGATACGCCACTTACGCGCGTCAGGCCCGCAGGGAAGACTACCGAAACCTCGGTGGGGCCGCCTGGTGATCTAGCACACCTTCTACTAGCTCTGCAGAACTTTTGGGCAACCCTCTACCCCCTCCGGGCGGCCGTAACCTGGCCGGAAGCACCCATTGCTCCGTGGGTGTCGGGAACACATTACCCCCTCGAGTCCAACCCAATACGAACAACTCCCCATCGGGAGGGGCTTGGTAGTTCGGCCCGGGGTTCCCCTAGAAATGTCAGAGGTACCATGAGTGCTAAGGGTCCGCAGCGCCCGCACCTCGGCAGCTGAAGGGGAAGGATCAGGTCCCCTAGGGGAAATATCAGGTATATGACACTTTAATGTGTAACCTGATATTGCATCTCAGCTGATTCCAACCTCCCATATAAAGGTAGAGAGACTGCAAGGACTTATTAGTCCTAATTTAATTAGTATAGTGCGATTCACATAAACTTGAACCACTTCAATAGGGCATAAATTTTTAACCAATAATAGGACACATGTGCAACTTTGGGAGAATATAATACACAATTGGGAGATTACATTACACTATTTACATCTCAGAGAAGATGCTGTAAGTGTCCACCACCAGCATCTATACATGTCTGCACTCGTCTCACCATATTGTGACTTTGTGGATTCATGAAATTAAAAGTCCAATTGCACAACTCAAAAATATTCTTTACTTCCACCGAAATACAGTCGGAACACTTGCCGATTGCACAGAATTACGTAATGCACACAATTACAATTCACCAGTTCGTCTGTCACAGGTCCACTGCACGCTCACAGTTACGTACAACTCCTCTGATGCACGTTCACAGTCTTCCGGTCCGTTAACTCACTCGCGCGCCCCTCACGCTGCTCGCCAAGAACTGAACTCTTCTCCGGCCCGGCGCGTCGCTTATATAAGACCAACTGACCTAGCCAGAAGGTTCCGGGTTAGATAAAATATCCTGGATGTTCTAGAACTCAGGGGGAGGGGAAAGAGACGGCGCAGTGATGTTTTTCCAGCCACCCTTCGTTACTGCTACAAGATAAATGGATAGGCGTGCCGAATTCTTCCGGTCTGGCCCTACTGCTGGCCGGTTCTATCGGGAGTTCCGACGTTCGGGAGACAATATTCTCTGAAGTTTTACAGAGAGTATTCTTGCCAATGTTACTTTTTCCGGTCCGAATGGATTCCTTGAGTACATCAATTGACCGTGGCCTATTCTTGTACGCTCTACTTTTCAAGTACCTACACAAGAAAAAATCCGGTGAGGTTAGGTCAGGGGATACAGGGGACCACAGACCTTTTGAGATGATTCGATTATCTAGGAAACTGGTTACAAGTTCCATGGTGTCATTAGATGTACAGCACGTTGCTCCATTTTGCTGGAAGTAACCTTCTCTAATTCAATATAATCCAGCTGCTCCACAAATGTCGTGAAGATACCCATATACACTTCAGTGTCTACAGTCGTATCAAAGAAAATGGGTCCAACGATCCATAGATTGTGGTGAACGACACTTCCAACATCTTCTCTGAGATGTAAATAATGTAATGAAATCTCCTAATTGTGTATTATATTCTCCCAAAGTTGCACGTGTGTCCTATTATTGTTTCAAAAGTTATGGCCTATTGAAATTGTTCGGGTTTATTTGGATCGCACTATGCTTTATTAGACTGAGATAGGCTTATTATTTAGTTATTAATTATCAAAACGTAAATGTTTATAATGCTTTCTCAGTGTCTATGACACTCTCGTAATAGAAAATAAATACAATTTTTCCACTTAGTTTTACTTAATTTCATAGATTTGAACACGTTTGTAGTATATCCAACTGCTCATTGTTTGTATATCTTGCATGCAACAGGACATGTTGTGAAACTTTTAACTACTTTCGGACTACTTGGGTTACATAAACCAGGAAGTGAAGTGTCTTAGAGTTGATAATGGGTAGAGAAAATCGTGTGACTCTTATAAGCTAGAGGTTTATTTTCCAATCAGCTTCCTGCGGATTAAAATTAATGTGTGGTGAATAATTTTTCATCTTGGAAAAACGCTCCATTTTGAAAATGGGCTGTTATGAAAAAATATGCATCATGGCCTGATTCCTGAAAATGTAATTTTTAAACGAAGCACCGCTATGTAAATTTAATTCGCAGAGTCATCCATCAACGGACTTCGAGTTTCCCTCCAATATTCTCTGACATACTCGTGGTACAGGGTAATACGTATTTCAGTAGATACGTTATAAGCGTTCTTTCCATTCCAAACGTTTCCAAATATTTTGTGCTTCCCTTGTGTGGAATGTACCAAGGTTATTTAAGTAACTCGCAGCAGAGAGCAGCATAAATAGAGAAGTTGGTCTAGACTATTGTATCTAATATGTATCTAAAATTAATATCAATTAATATCATTAAAATTACTATCAATATTGCTCTTAGCAGCTGGAGTATGTACTCAAGTTCTGGAGGTCCCGGTTCAATAACCGTTGGCTTTCATTTTGAACTTGTGTTTATTGTGGGATTCACTGGTCCATATGACAAAGCTGGGTTAGCTTTTCATCTCCACTATTACCATTCATTCATTCTTCATATGTGCCCTAGTAGTGCTCTTGTTAGTGTATTTTGGTGCTGGATAAATGGCGCGGCTGTTTGTTCCAATGATGGAATGAATATTCTCCTTGAATACTAAGGCCGTTTGATTGAAAGAGTCAACAATCACACATATTTCTGTACTCTCCACAGTCCGTTCATTAATCACTATATGAATAGCTGTGTTCCTAATATTTTCGTTCACAAACATTTAACATCCGGAGAAATTGTTTATAGAAAACTCTTTTCTTTACGCGCAATGTTTAGTAAAAAATCTAAGTAAGACTTCTGGGGTAGCGACATTTGGTGGCTATTTGGCAGTTAGTTTCTCGCTATTTCTCCATGCGAAATGAAGGTGAAAGTTTCACAACCTCGAATGAAACCAGAATACACATTTGTAGCTATGATCCAAGTTGGGCACCCCCAGAAGGGAGGATGGAGTTGCAGCGTTTTACCGGTCGATTGTTAATCTTGCGGCAACCTTAGGGAATTTGCAAATCTTATCGATAGTTTAGGGATTGTTGTTTGATTAGTGCTGGGATTTTTCCCCAGTCATGTCCACTCTTTGGAACATTAATCAACTTATATGTTACTGTATTTTACATTCACATATTACATTTGCATATATATCCCTCTCGTATTTATAAATTATTATTTTTATAAAGTATTATTTATACTACACTTCTATCTTCAATGAGGTACTTATAAATAATGTCTCAAGGTCAGAGAAGACAGTGGTAGACCACTCCAAGGAGTCACCGCAGTACAGAGGGCGGAGTCCCTACACTTTACTACATAGAAACCTCCCGGTGGTGCAGGACCAACCTCATCAAAACTACCGGGGCTGCGAAACAGTCACAAGGCCGGTTCGGAGAACGGAGGCGGCCCCCCAGAGCAAGGAAGACTCCAAGCAGGCTAGCATAACGGTTTTCCGCCTGTCGCGTTTCTGAGTCGGACCACTAGGCCCGCTCGGAGACCGGAGTCCTTCTCGCCGGAGAGGAAGGTGCTCACTAAGAGCATATTCCGCCGTGCACTGCCGACTCTCGCAGATACTTCTAACCTGAAAGAAACCTTCAAATGAGAGATGTTTTTAAATGATAATGGAGGTGCAATGGATTGACAGGAAATTCGGGGGATTTAATTAACCTCCCAACATTTACCTAGCGACCCGGGAAAACCCCCGAAAAAATCCCTTGTGTCAGGTAGGTGGGCCACCTGAATCGAAACCGGGCCTCCCAAATGCGAGCCACAAAGCACATAGTACTCCTACACTTTAGTGCACTTGTAATACGGGCCTCGAATAGCATTACGTTTCGAGATACATTATGATATTTTCTAGACACACACAGTAGGCAAAAAAGGTATTGCATTCCACCAAAACAGTCGATACATTGCGTCACTAGAAACACACATTTTGAGGTCACATACAAATAAAAATACGATTTAGATAAACCATTGCGCACGCGTATGTGTTTATGAGTGTGCGTGTGTGTGTGTGTGTGTTTGTGTGTGTGTATGTGTGTGTGTGTGTGTGTGTGTGTGTGTGTGTGTGTGTGTGTGTGTGAAAGACATAATTCAAAAGCTAAAATGGGTTTAACATAAAAAACTTTCAAGGATGCTACTCGAAAATTTTCAATGAACCCTCTCCACCGAATCCCCTATTTCATGGATATTATTTGGAAACTTTTTCATAAATTTTTAATATATTGTCATAGCAACTACAATGTTATCTTGATTTTTAGGGAACGGTCTCTGAAGTCTACATTCTGAATGGAGTTAGACAATACTTTTCTCCAAAAAAATTCATATCTCTTTAAGGCACAAAATTTAAGTCAAAATGAATTTGCTTTTGCAGAAAAACCTGTTAAAATGTTCCTTAAACTACGAGGGCTGTTCCATAAAGAATGATCATAATTTTTACGGTCATAATTTTTCGCATTAAAATTCAATCTCATTATATTCTGTTAGCTTAATGTGAAGCAAACACACCGTAATAGTTTCATTGTTAGTACTCCTGGTTCCCGCCTGTCAGAACCATGCAGCTTCAGACATGTTCAGTATCGCCTACCGCTGCAATGGAAATAACATGCAGTTAAAGTTGATGTTAGAGGAAGATCCGGAGGTTCTTTCAAACGTAATAACTGCTGATGAAACTTGGCTATATCATTTTGATCCTGAGAGCAAGGAGCAAAGCTCAGAGTGGAAATCTCCATCACCAACCCCAAAAAAAGCAAAAGTGGTTGCTTCTGCTGGGAAGGTTATGGTCATCTCACTCATTCTTTGATACTCATGGAATGGTTTATCAGCATGTTGTACCTGCACACACATGACAATACTACAGGGATGTCCTGAAAACATTGGAAGTCCATATCAGGCGCAATAGTCCACAATTCTATGAAGCAGGCTGGATGCTGCACCACGATATTGTTCTGCCGCATATTGCCAATGTTGTTGTTGAATATCTTGCAAAAATCAACGTGAAGTGCATCCCCCACCCTCCATATTGTACAGATTTATCCCCATGTGACATTTTTCTATTCTCTGACTTGAAGAAACGCCTTCGTTTAAGGCATTATCCATCATCAGAAGCAGTGGCAAAGGCTGCGGACGCATTTTGAAGGATCTCTCAAAAATGGTTTCCAGAATACCTTTGAAGACTGGCAGAAGCCCTGAGATAAGTGCATCGCATTCAGGGAAGACTAGTTTGAGAAGGACCATCAAAATTATGAGGATGAGTAAAGGTACGTTGTCAAAAAAAAATGTCTTTGTTGAACAGCCCTCGTACATTTTAGGTAATGAGAGTAACATGTTTTCAGATTGACGAGTAACTCCAAATACCTCTGACACACAGTTAGGGGGTAGAGGTTTTGAAAAAAATCATTCCCAATTCAAAATATATATCCATTTTTTCCAAAATTTTCATTTTCTCAAGATTGACTAACGAGTTTAATTAAAATACCATATGTATTAGATATTTTCATGCAAATAGCTAATAAGTCAATGAAAGAGGAAACGCTAAGCTAATAAGAACAACGCTGAATTCATAGCAAAATTTTCTGAATGTAATTTTATTAGTCATGGCACAACTAGCAGAAAGAGAAGAAATTGAAATAATAATGATGATCAGATATGGTGATAAGAGAAGGACCCAGTAAGGGGTTTGTGTTTTGTTTAATAAAATGCATCCAGAACAAAAGATTACTCATTCTATGGTTACCAATATATCACTGTTCAGAGTGACTGAAGGTAGAATGCTTATTACTCGATAATATTAAGTCGTTCTTCACGTACATATGAACCAACAAATATCTTCTCTCATCGCTTCTGGTCTCCTGTGACCAAGAGAGATGAAGAGGACTGCCGTAATCGGCTTCGCGATACGGACTGTCTGTCGTCACACTATACACAGTTGTGCCTGGGTGCAACTTTCACTTCTGGAAGCCCTCTTTTAACACAACGATTGGTTCCCTTTGTGACTATTTTGTCCATTGTGATTGTTGATCTCGGTCATGCCATTATTAAGGGTGCGAAGAATACCTATTCAAACGAAGTCAAGTGCTACCTTTTAAGATTGTTAAGAAAACTGTTTCTTACGTTTCTTTTGTTAAAACAACTATTCAAGCCTATGCACCTGCACGCGTTTCACAAGGATACAAGATCCCTTTGAAGTCCATGACGATTCTTTATGCACTGCATCCTTTAATTTCGGTATCAAAACATATAAGGAAATTGGCTATAAAGCTATTTCTGTAACTGTTTATCTCGATTAACCTGCAGTGAATAGAGCAACAAGCGCTTTTAGCAACAGTTTCCATTTTTTCTTACATTTTCCTAAATGCGGTCCTTATGGCTCTCAAACAGTATCAAATTATCTTCATCAGAAAAACTTTTACAGAAACCTATCACGTATGACTTGATCGATCCGCCTTGCTTCTCATGTATAGACGTCCCTGAAAAATCCTGCAGCTTCTGTGTATCTCTATAAACCAATAACTCTTCCGTCATTCGTCTCCCATCGGTCCAGCCCCTCTACCCCGTCTTGCATTTGAGAAAAGCCGATCTGAGACTAGCATAGGAATCGAGTAAATGTTCACCATCCTTCTTTGCTTCTCTTTTCAATCTTATACACTATTTCCCTCACTCAGAGAAATCGATTTCTTCTTTTGCATAATCTGAAAGTGAGGTGTGATGTTTAGCCAAGCATTGTTGAATCGCTTTGCCTCTTCTGCTCTTCCAATATGCAATGCAAAACGAGAAGATCTGCAATATTTCAATACAAAATATATCTGTGTACAACTGAGTTGTCGTGAATGGAGCAAGGAATTAAATTTTAATGCCAAAATCTACATATAAATGTAGACAAAACTTCAGTTTAAAGCGTTAGAAAAGGAAATTCCATTTTGTACTGTGGCACTTCGACAGGAAATATATTAAGCACATTAAAATTTCACAGAATGAAACGCGGTCTAGGTCACCCTACTTTAAAATATAAATAATAAATCATGTACAAGGTACACAAATCAAATTATTTTTCAGACCTGTGATTCATTGCACTTAAATACACGCTTTTGTATTAATAATCAAAATAATTTAATACTAAAAATGTTTAGTCTTTCATTCATAGTCTTGTAACAATATAACCCTTAGGAACAAAGTAGTTTACTTTACCTAATACATAAGGGTGAAATATTTCATTCCATCATAATTCGATATGGAAGTGATGCGGAAGTATATGCCTTGATACCTCTGAATCTGCGTATGTCCGTTTGTGTCTGAACAGCATTGAAAAGTTGACTGAATATCAAACTTGGTATTTATACCAGAAAGTGATTGTCATTTCGTAGGGAGAGAGAGGCGACGTTGCCGCTTATTGCTGCCACGTGGAGAGCGATAGGATTACGCCTGCAAAGGTGATTCAGTTGCAACTGCAATTGGTATTTTATTATTATTAATTATTTATAATGCTGTACACAAAGACAATGGTACAGTCATGGATCTACATGCAAACGCTAGAACATGCAAGAACACGTCAATGTAAAGATCTTCGTAACAAAAGAGGCGTACCTGTGACATTTTGATACTTAATGAAGTGGGAATATGCCGCTTACATAATTTTTTTCCGGGAGTTTCTAATTTATACCCCAATGTACCCTCAAGACAGTCCTTGCTTAAGAGATTGTTTACAATAATACGAGGAATCGACAGGGATGACATTTAACATGCAGAAGTCCGTGATTTTAGCCATTGGACCAGATCCGCCGGACATATCCATTTTAGGAATACGTATGGTGCGGCGTACGAAGATTTTAGGGGTTTACTTTAGTGATAGCGAGACGGACATTAGGGAATATAACTGGACGACCAGGATTAATGTATTGCGTGGGATGATGTATAAGCAGAAACTCAGGATGTTGAATTTGGTACAACGTATACGATATTGTAACAGTTTCACGCTCAACAGGATTTGGTTCCTTGCACACGTGCTACTACCAACAAAGCGGCATTCCCAGAGGATAGAACAAATCTTGGGTTATTACATCTGTACAGGGAAGCTCTACTGTGTTGCGCGGGCTCAACTACGACTCCCGAATGGGCAAGGTGGTTGGGGATTAATAGAGGTGGCTCTCCAGTCGCAAGCCTTGATGATTAAAATGCTTCTGCTTGCCCTAAATAATCAGAGTGATCCCGTTGACATCATGTTACAACGCACGCACATGGATTTTTGGCGCCCGAGCCTTTAAGAGATACATATTACGCGTTGGAGCGGTTACCCCCGGAGCACTCAATAAATGGTGATAAGTGCACAGTGAAGAACATTTATGCTTGTCTTCGTCAAGGAGTTAGAATTACCCCGCAGGTACAGATAAAATATCACCAGCTGCTCTGTCAGCGCATATGGAAATGTTTTGGCCTTCAGCAACTGAACACCACATGGTTAGCGGTGACATACGAAATTGTAAATGAAATTCTTCCAACGGCAGACAAACTGTACCGCCACAGAATGCCTAACTGCCCGAGATGTCCTATTTGCTCGGCAGCAGATTCACTTCCGCATCGAGTAATGGTATGTTCCGGAAAAGCTGGGATATGGAAGTGGGTGCTAGACAAATGTAATGGTTGGATACCTGCCGGATGGGATGCTTCACATGAAGATATATTACATTTGAATCTTCCTAAGGTGAACCCTTCATTACAACGTGCACTGCTCTGGCTGATAATGGGTACATTTGCATGGTTAAACACACTGGACACGCCGGCTGATTGTTCGATATCACGTCTCAGACGATTTTTACGCGATGAGAGATGGACAATGATCCAGCTTAAGAAAATAGCACCCTTCAAACCGTGGATACTGCAAATATAAGAGATACAGGCAATATAATACCCCTTTCCGAAATCATTCCCCTGCATGTAAGACAGTGACGTAAAATAAAATAAAATAAAATAAATATATAAATAGGTTCCCTCCCTTTCTCCCTCCCTTCCTCCCTCTCTCTCTTAAAAATAGATTAAGTTTAAAAAAGAAATGTATAATTTTCTTCTTTAAAATACCTTTCTTTCCCAATCTTAACCTTAATGCCGTTACTGATACCTACACACGGGGAGTCCTATCAAGCACGTAAAGAATGGAACACTAGACACCCCTTTCAATTTCTCCTCTTCGAAGTATTCTCTCACAGAGCATATTATTTCCCGAGTATTTCCTGTAATTGGAATACTTTTAGCATATACAGTTTTATTTGGTTCCCGAGCACGTTCAGGCTTTCGCTTGTCACTATACTTAGACATAATTAAACATTCATTGAACATAATTTCAAATGATCACAACACGCGCACAGATACACGAACTCACACACACGTAAACCAAGGCAAATTGTCACAAATAAAATGCAAAGTAACTTGCCAGTACAGGATCTCTAACTGTGAGGGCATTCTGTTTATGCTGCGTTATCAGAAGAGAAATAAAACCCTAAGTATTGTATTTATTGCAGCGTTTGCGTAACTCGCTCGCACGCAAGTCATGCTAAGCACGTGTTAGAGTATCGGCAACCAAGGTTTAGCGTCTAACGTTGTCATGGAAACGTCTCGACACTAATTGGTCATTTTAATCGTTACTATAAAAACCGTTATGATGTACTCATCCCCTCCCATTTATTTAGAGCGTTCTTGCATGTCAATCACATTCTAGTTTGGCGACCAGTATAAATTCAGAATCTTTCAAAAGATTCAAAAGCTTCTAGAAAGTCCCTCCAACTACAGACTACGATTTACATGCTAAATTTTTCCAACATTTTGATTTTATTAAAATTGACTGAAAATTTTCATAAAAGTACCATATGTTGAAAATCTCTTCATGCCAACGGTAATTTATATTAGCTGGTCTTATAAGCAAATTCGGTTTTCTTATTTTAGTGTTTTGTAAAATTTATTTGGTTTTTTTGGTTTGGCACTGCCATTTACAGGATGCCATGACTAATGTTATTTACATTGCGAGCATGTATCAGTCTTCAGTTGTTAATAATCAATCACAAAATGGATATAAAAAAGCTGGAACTTACAGTCTTCCTAAAACAATACTGGAAACAGGATTATAAAGCCGCTGCCACAGCTCGAAGAACATGTGAAGTGGAAGGAGAACGTATCGTTATTGAGCGTGTGACACAGCGATGGTTCCAAAGTTTCAACAATGGATACGAAAGCATTGAAGATTTCTGGAAGACCTAAAGTATGGAACATTAAGGATACACAAAAAGTTTTGCGAGAAAATCCCCAAAAAGGTACCGATAGGCTTTCAGAAGAACTTGGTGCATCAAAAGATACCATACATTGCCACATTAAGACAGTTGGAAAATCATACCGAAGCTGTAGATCTGTACCTCATGAACTGAATCCTCAACATACTGAACGTAGAGTGGATATCTGTCGTCAGCTTATTCCTAATCCCATAGATGATGGATCTGTCAGATGAATTGTCACTTGTGATAAAAAATGGGTATATTACCGAAATCCTGATGCCCCGAAACAGTGTCTTGATCCCCGCTAACCAATCAAAGTATAGTTGAAAGAATTAGTTCAGTCCCAAAGTAATATTGTGAGTCTGGTAGAATTTTGAAGGTGTGATTCACTGGGATTTTTCTCCAAACGGGCTGCAATTGATGTGGATCATTATTCTGAACAACTGGAACGAGTTCATGAAAGTTTGAGACAGGGGTACCCAGCATTAGTTAACCAAAATAGCGTTGTATTTCAAAATGACGATATAATACTCCATACTGCATGAACAGCGATTGGAAAAAGTTCAGGAATTGCGAGGATCGAACTGCTACCACACCTAGCATACAGCCCTGATCTCGTGCCATCAGATTATCATCTTTTTCAAGCCATGACCCATTTTCTACGTGAAGGTCATTTTGACAACTTTGAAGCAGTGTAAGTGGGTGTCAAAAACTGGGGACTGGTACCATCGTAAGATAATAAACCTCGCTGAACGATGGCTCAAACCATAGAATCTAATAGTCTGTACTTTGAAAATTAGTTAATTGCTTGTCAAAAAAAGTTTCAAATAATTATTTTAAAATGCGCAATAAGCTTTCCAAAACACCAGAATAAAAAGCAGACATTACTTATGAGTATGAAGGTAGCATAAAATTTAAAAGAAATTAATTTTCATTTAAATATGTAATACCATTATTCTTGGGCTCTATATAAAAAACTGATAATTTGATTGTACCGGAGGCTCACTAAAGCGTAAAATGAGACATTTTGGGTCAACATTTTATGTATGTTATTTCTAACTGGCTTAAGTCTGACTGTGAACAACATGTCTCGAAAAACGTGTTTCAATATATCTTGGATATACGACACGAAGATAGTTATATATATATATGAAAACTGCAATGACAATTTAGACTCATCCTTTTTTATTTTTTTAAGGAACTAGTGTATCTATTTTAGTTAAAATAACACAAATGTAATATATTTTCATACCAATTCTACTGTTTAATTTTCTGAGATTTTGAAGGGCTCTTTATTCTGATTCTCGTAAGAGACGAAAAAGTTGTATCATGCAAATTTGGTAGTTCTTATTCAAACACACAGTTTATACCAAATAGTTTTTTCTATAGCGCCAAAAATTCAAATATACTCTTTGTTATTGGTTTCATGTACTCAATAGCTCGAGGAAAGGTTCTATGACAAACTTATTGTGACTTTGTGGGTTCATGAAATCAAAAGTCCAATTGCAAAAACTCAAAATGTTCCTTATTTCCACCGAATTACAGTTGGAACACTTGCCGATTACACAGAATCACGTAGCGCCCACAATCACAATTCGCAAATTCGTCTGTCACAAGTCCACTCTACACTCACAATTACGTACAACTCCTCTGATACACGTACATAGTCTTCTAGTGCGTTTGCTAGCACAGCGCTCCACACGGCTGATCGCCAAGAACTGAACTGACTCCTCCACTGCAGGCCTTATATAGGAAGATCGCTGTTTCTGGAAGCTTCGCGGGCCGGAAAATCATCCCGAATTTTCCATACATCAGGGAGGGGAGAAAGAGACGGTATACTGGCTAGTGATGCTCTTCTAACCATCCCCTCTACGACACGAGATAAATGGGTAGGCGTGGTCTGAATGCTTTCCGCCCCTCACTCAGCGTCAGTTGATCCTGCCTTCCGATAACTGGGTGACACTATTCAACAATTATTACAAGCAACAAATGGCTTCTTCTACTTTCCAACATCACTTTAAGAAAAATGCTCATTTAATGAGCTCTTGATGTTTAGGCAGGCATTACTGTAATGTCTGCTGGTTACAGTAAAGCTAGATAGTTTCATCTCCAGTTACTGCAGTCTGGTTGACCTATGACAAGCAACTGAGCTTATATCAGGTTGGCCTCTTAATTGTTTGCAATCAAAATTATACCTTTGTTGTCCGTTTTACACATATTCATTTCGTCCATCGCTTATGTATGCCTGCATAATTTTGGGTAATGTGCTGTACCCAAGATTCATCGACAAAGGTGTCACAAAATAAATTGCTAAGACTTATTGGAATGCATCTGTGTATCTAATGAATGGCCCGGATAGATATTGCCTACATCGTCACTGCTACAGTTGTATACTGAGATGTACTGTAAACCAGAAGATAACGTTCAAAATAATACCCATCCTACTTGGATAATACGACTTATATCAGCGTTTCTCTCACTTTTTGCTATCGCAGACCTTATATTTGAATGTGTTACTGGAATGCTTACAAGGTTAATTTTCTCAGAAGTAATTCTTGGTAAACATGATCTCCCATGTAGATCAAAGGAGATAATATCACTTGAGGACCTCGGAAACAGCTATCGCAACGGTCTATGTGGTCGTATACAATATATATATATATATATATATATATATATATATATATATATATATATATATATATATATATATACTGTGCTTCCAGTGTATGGGATAGCCATTTGTTGAAGAGCACGATACGACGAATGTGTAACTGAAAATATTCTGAAAATATTTTCAAATTTGTTTCACGAAAACTAAATATACCAAAAACTTTGTGCATGTATCACATTTTATAAAAGATGACAGTTTTCATAATGTTGGGTATTTCAAACATAACAACACATAACGTAATACATTGTTTTATTACATGATTACTGTAAGAGTGAAGATCTAATTACAACAATATTTAACACTCAATGTCATCACGAACTTTTATGCCTGCCTCGGTAGCGTAGATGGTAGCGTGGCTGCCTCAGGTTCAAAAGGTCCTGAGTACCGAATCTCGGTCAGGGTGAGTTACCTGGATGAGGTTTTTCCGGGGTTTTTCCTTATCCTTCAAGACGAATGTTCTCTGGACACATTTGAGCATCATTTCATCCAATTCATTCACCGTACGATATGACTTGACGTTGGAGGACGTAAATTATAATAGAAAGAAACAATTTTGATTGAATATCTCGACAAATATTTCGTTTTCAGGATTATTCATTTTCTTCCTCGCCCCTCTTTTGTGTTCTGTGCAGTGAATTTCTCCTTATGAAGAAATTGAAGAGTTTCTCGAAGTCAGGAGTAGTCTTCCGCAGGATTTGTCCTTTTATCCAAAACCATTTTATACTGGAGGGGTCTTACTGGCTGATCTCCTTTCTTGTTATTATTTACGGTTTTCCTTTTGGATCCTTATGCATCATGTCGGGATGACAATACTATATAAAAACGGCAGGCTGCTCAGGATTGTGGAGAAGAGTAAGAGGATAGTGCCTGAGAGGTTTGATAATCCAATCTTTATAAAATCAAGTCCAGTTGCAACCTATCGATGCTTAGGTCTATTTGTGTCTTCACTTTGCACCTTAGTGACATTTAGGTAGAGTTAAACATTCAGCAAACAAGAAAAAGAAAGAGATAGCTATTTAAAAGATAATATTCCTCCGAAGGTCCAGAGAAAAGCTTTAACTCTACATTATACTTCTTTTTCATCTTTTATAATTAAATATATGTATCTATGTATAAATATATATATATTTCTTTTCCTTATTTAAACTTTTTTATTGTTTCCGTTTAGTTTAGCATCTGTTTTCTTTAATTTCACACATATACACGATGTACATAAAAGGCCACGCCGTGGCTCAGTGGTTAGACCGCTTGGCTTTCACCAAGGCGGCCCGGGTTCGATCCCAGGCGACCGCAAAGTGAGATTTGTGGTGGACAACACGGCGTTTGGGCGGGTTTTCTCCGGGACCTCCGGTTTCCCCCGCCATCTCATTCCACCGGTGCTCCATCTTCATCTCATGCATCATCAGTGTCACCGCCTGCGGTGCCGTATGTAGTAAAAGCGGGCGTTAAACACTACACATTTCATTTCGATGTACATAAACACCCATTTCCAAGACCGCACTCGAAACCGCGATCCTCTACGCGGCAGAACGCTAGAGACATACGCTCTAACGACCGTGGCTACGAGGGCTGGCTACTTAGTACCTCTTTGCTAAGTCCGGAACCCTGTAACTGTATGATCTCTGATATTATTCTGTTGTCCAAATGAACCCAAAATTAAATTGGTATCCAAGCAGCTAATTAATCTTTGTCATTTAGCGGTATTCCTACATATGGGTCTATAGGAAATGGGCACTAATCGTAGATGCAATTAAGTTATACGTAGTAAAGAACTTTTTAGACCTAATTTTTTATTGCCTCCCAGAATTTCTCACTTATTAGAACTGAGGAAGTTCTAGAAAACGTCTAACGACTGGAAACGACAGTCTTTTACCGAACTTGACTTCTAGAATGACATGCCTCATTATTTAAAAAGAACATCCATGAATAAAGTTTGAGTTGCTAATATGGAAAGACTTCGAATACTGAGGGAAATGAGTGAAGTAATTTCCCCAAAAGGGTACGGGGTTAACGTGTCACCACTCTGCGCTAGGCACTCTCTCTCTCACTCTCTCTCTCTCCGTTTTATCTCTTGTTGGGTCCAAAACATATTGTTCTTAATAATATGGTGAATGTTTTATCAAATGAAATACTCTAACCACCTTGGAAAAAAATAAGTCCATTAATGAAGAAGGTAGTGTCCATGAAGGAGTGCAGTGAAAGCATGACTACTCTCTCTCCCTCTCTCTTCTCTCTTACACAGAAGTAAACAGACTTACACTAAGAAAGCATGATTTTTAAAGCTACAAATATTCCTATTTAATACTACACCTCCTCTAAGCAAAAGGAAAAGCAATTCAAAATATTTATTGCACCTGAAACTTTTATCCAAATATCACATTACATATAATCACCAAGCGTATTTTACGAACGAGCAGACTGCTGTTTACATCACCGTAAGATTTTCTAAACGTTCCATCACATCATATAATTAGTCCGTTAAAATTGCTAATTGAATTCACCGAGGCGTAAAATTGTTGCATTAAATTTACTTTAAAACACGGCTATGTATGAGAGTTGTGAAATAGCTGTTTAAACGGCAGATTCATATTAGCAGTTTGTATATGCGAAATGTACTGGACAATAAAATCGATTCCATTGTTCTTAAACGACTAAAGAAAAAATCTAAGCAAATTTTCAATAGTTATTTCTATAAAATCTACGAAGGCTGTTCAATAAAGAATGATCATAATTTTTTTTTACGGTCATAATTTTTCGCACAAAAAGTCAGTCTTATTACATTCTGTTAGCTTAATATGAACCAAACGCCGTAGTAGTTTCATTGTTGGTACTCCTGGTTCCCGCCTGTGAGAACCAGGCAAGTTCAGATTTGTTCAGTATCGCCTACCGCAGCAATGGAGGGACACGCGAGGAACAAAATGCGGCTTAGAAATTCTGCTTTCGTCTCAACTGATCTTCCGTTGAGGCCTATGAAATGTTACAGAAGGCCTATGGAGAGACTGATTTTCCCTACAGCACAGCTCGAAGTTGGTTTAAAATGTTTAAAGAGAGGAGACAATCAATTTTAAAGGAAGGAGAACCCGGTGCTCCAGTTACTGTTCTTACGGAAGAAAACATCAACACTGCTGCTGCCATTGTGAGAGAGGATCGACGAATTACCCTAAGATCACTTTCTGAAATACTGAACATTTCATTGGGTGCCTCCACACGTTGGTGACAAAGGCATTACACATGAGACGTGTTTGTGCGCGATGAGTTCCAAGACTGTTGATTCCCGAACAAAAGGACATTCGCATGCAGGTCTGCATGCAGTTAAAGTTGATGTTAAAGGAAAATCCGGAATTTCACTCAAACCTAATCACTGCTGATGAAACTTGGCTACATCATTTTGATCCTGAGAGCAAACAGCAAAGCTGTTATTCATGGAATGATTTATCAGCAAGTTGTATCTGCACACACGTCAGTAACTGCACAAAACTACAGGAATCTCCTGAAAACATTGCAAATCCATATCAGGTGCAAAAGGCCACATTTCCGTGAGGCAGTCTGGATGCTGTACCACGATAATACGCGGCCGCATATTGCCAACGTTGCAGAATATCTTGCAAAAATCAAATTGAAGTGTATCTCTCAACTTCCTTGTAGTCAGCATTTAGCCCCATATGACTCTTTTCTATTCCCTAGCTTGAAGAAACGCATTCGTGGGAGGCATTATCCATCATCAGAAGCAGTGGTGAAGGCTGCGAAGGCAATTTTGAGGAATGTCTCACAAAATGGTTTCCCACATGTCTTTGAGGACTGGCAGAAACGCTGGGACAGGTGCATCGCATTCAGGGGAGACTATTTTGAGAAGGACCATCAAAATTATGTGGTGGAGTAAAGGTAAATTGTCAAAAAAATTGTAATCATTCTTTATTGAACTGTCCTCGTAAATGAAACAATGGCTATATACCCATAGAGAGCCCTAGTTGTATCAAACATCATGATATCTTTTGTATCTTAACACAAAATAGGAGAGTAAACATACATTTTACTACTAAATAGACCTAAGCAGCTCACCAAGGCGACCCGGGTTCGATCCCAGGCGAGCGCAAAGTGAGATTTGTGATGGACAACACGGCGCTGGGGCGGGTTTTCTCCGGGACCTCCGGTTTCCCCCACCATCTCATTCCACCGGTGCTCCATCTTCATCTCATGTATCATCAGTGTCAGCGCCTGCGGTGCCGTATGTGGTAAAAGCGGGCGTTAAACACTACACATTTCATTTCATTTCATTTTAGACATAAACAGACCTACAATTCAACTTAAAATGCGCGGTTTCGTCAGCAAATTATTTATAAAACTTGTTCAGAAGTTTAGCTAGTGTTATTGTTTCAAACCATTCCTTTTGTTACCTTTCTGTGATTAAGCTCCTTGTACAAGTATGTAGGACTTACTTATCCTAGCAATTAAAATCCAGCTCCTGGGTCGGATGTATACTGAAGTGCACTGTTCGTTAATAATGAACATTTTTTCAAATTGGATACCTTTTTAAGGAATAATGTTTGGCAAGAATGCAGCTTAACTTCTCTGTTTACATTTTAATTAAGTGTACTCCAAATAATCTTTACAATGTCATGATAAATAATAAACTCCGGAGGCAGTAAAATGAAGTTTCAGAAACATTGTTTTTAAAACAAAATAAGATTCAAAATTTGCAAGAGCCAACGTGCGCATTAAAATTCCCTGCAGTTCTATTACGAGATTCCTGATGGTGCAGGAACTAAAGGCTTTGAGCTATATCCAGTTTAATTAAGTTTTGTGAAACATGTTACATAAAACATTTAGCACAATGTTATTGACAAGTTCGGCCATTTAGAAGGTTTCGGTAGGACAATTATTTAATAAGTTCACCACTATCATTTACTTATGTATACTTGGATGAAAAAGGCTAGCCTGAATAGCAGTAATAATTTTACCTGGGTAAGATTTCTGTAATTGTATGTTACATTCTATACTGGCTATGAGTACCAAACATAAACAAATGAACGATGTTATACCTAATGACGAAAAATGAATAGGTCAAAAACATCATATCTTAAAAGAATGTATGCTACTGATGGTATAGTTAGTCTGTTTCAGTGCAGTAGTATAAACTACTTGACTTTCTAAGGCTAAGAGATAGCTGAAAATGAACGAAGTTAGCTGTAGCATTAACAGCAGTCAGCGTATTCACTTTGGAAACTTCTTTCTTCGAAAGAGTATTTAACGCTACTAGAGCTTATGAATTTTGTTACAAATACCCACAAGCCATGAACTGGTGGTGGAAGAATTATAAAAAAAGGCATAATTGTATATATTTGTCAATGTAGAAACAGGTGGAGTTGATAAAGTTAAAGGCACCAGTAATATAATTGTAATATATTAACAACGATTACAGTAACATCATTAGCTACAATAATAATTAGGGGTTGTGATATTTAGCACTTTGATTTTTTCATTTCGTATTTTATAGCATTTATACATTTTCAATGTAGCATATTATAGCATTTTGAAGAAAGCTTAATTTGAGTTAAGTTTTTTTTAAAATGATGAATTTTAGCATTATTTATATGATATTTAAAACACATTTATGGAGGGTTATTAAAGACTGAATTAAAAGTGCATAAAATGTCAATTTATTTTACATTAATATAGGTTAAAGCAATACAGAGAAATATATGTAGAACAAGCTGATACAGGCTAAAGCATACGACATGACACAAAAAATATAAATCCATACTGATGTAAAACTAGCACAATAAAAAGAAATTGCACAACATGGGTCTATGCCATAACTAGGAGGCGGATTTTGTCCTATTTGCCTATTTTATTCCTTTTTTCACAAACGTAGGTTTTTAAGTTATAAGCACGTTTCCTACAATTATTAGCCTAATTTCTTAGTTTTATAGGGCCTACAAATGCCTATTTCACACGTTTGTGCCTATTCTGCTCATTAGTGTCTAAAACTGTCATTTTAGCCAGTTTCCTCTGCTTGTAATTTGTGACAACAGCTTATGCATTTGTTGGTTTCAATGTGAAGTCTTTCGGGAAGATAAATTTCTTACTGCTGCACATTGGATATACAAAAGGGGGTTTATTAAAGAGACATATCTGTGCAAATTGGCACAAAACTTCCAAAAATGCCACATTTAGATTCTTTGTCTTAAAATTAATACAGACGTACTTCAATAACCTAGTTTTATTCTAGCAGCACTACAGAAAACGTCACATTACTATTTAAGTAATCCTACACCTGTATCGAGCTGCTATTACGTAATTTTAACCTCAGATTTCTCAGATTCCATATTTTCTACATTTTTCTAACTTCAAAATCTTCCACAGGACAGTTTTCTATTAATGTGTATGACATTCTAAACTTTTCTGTAAAGGCAACTGCATATTAAGTATACCCCTTTTGTATTTGTTGTGTCTTTGTTATTTGTATTGAAAAGGATTATAATACTTTCTTCTTACTGAAAACCCTTAGGAAAATAAAAATTGTTAAATAGGTATGATTATTTTTTCCCTTCGTTGATGTAGCGAAGACAAATATTTCACATAGGTACGGGACCTTAATAGGTTAAAATGTATGCAGAAACTTATGCCCCAAGCATTAACTTTTAAAATTTCAATATGTGGGATATTTTGAAAATCGCCTGTAATTTAGACATAAACTGTTAATTTCTCAGAAACTATTGTAACTCGAAAGCTGAAACTTGCTATTATCCCATTCTTGATGGATCACAAAAATAAATGGTAAAAATTTGAAACAAATCTAAGCCCCCCCCCCTCCACCTTCCAAACCCATGTTTCTGTTTTTTGACGTAGTTAATTACTCCACACATTTCTGCACATTATGGTTCTGACTTAGAGAAGTGGATTTATATGCTTTTTAGTTATACGACACTATCCGTTATTTTAACTTGCTGTGGAGCCATTTATGAAATTTGGAATAAATATAGACCATTTCGCATCGGGAACCACAAAATAGTATGTTTAGCGAATTTGTTGCAGCATATGTTGCGATGATTGTCATTTTGTTATAGTGCATTTATAGTGCATTTTAGGGGCCAATTTAATAAAATTGTGTATTTCTAAGTGTTTACTCAGCAAACTTTAGAGCCTATTTTTCCAATTTTAGTGTCTTTTTTCCTGGCTATTTCACACATTTTTAATGCATATAAATCCCCTCCCTAGCTACAACTCAAGTTTATGATTCAGTAACGCTGTTGAATGAAAGCAGTGAACATATTTCAAGATTCTGTTCTGTCATTTGAGTCCTCATGTTACTCAGAATGAAATTATATTTACTGAAATATCTATCAGCATCTACGCTGTTGGTAGGACCCCAAATGCATTGCAGAGCAATGGTGGGCAATGGTGAAACAGAACGGGTTGCTTTCAACATTCCATAAGAGTTGTCACTTAGTTTATAACTTTTTAAACATGCAAAGCTTCCACAGACTACTCAGTTAAAGTTTCCAGGAGAAAAGTCATTGTAAAAAATAATTCCTGGAAAATCTGCGATTTTGCATTTACATCGCATTTTGAGTCAATTTCGCACTTTATCGCGTTTTATCTCATTTGCAAAAAATCACCATCCCTAATAATAATGGTTTATATTATATGTTTAATTATTATTACTACTATTATTATCATCATCATCATCATTATGCTCGCCTCGGTGGCGTAGATGGTAGCGTGTCTGCCTCACGATCAAGAGCTCCCGAGTTCGTATCTCGGTCAGGGTGAGTTACCTGGATAAGGTATTTTCCGGAGTTTTCTCTTATTCTTAAAGACAAATGTCGGGTAGCTCTAAGCTCCATGGACCCCGGACTCATTTGAGCATTATTTGACCAATTGCATTATCGTACTATATCATTTAACGTTGGAGGATGTAAATTACAAAAAAGAAAAAAATTTATATCTTTATCCTCATCATCGTCACATAATGACGTCACCGAAATGACCATTATTGGCACAAAAAGGTGCGAAAATGCAATGTAATCGTAATTTATTATATTGTGGTTACTAGCTTAGAACAGAAACTTGTCGAAACAGTAGAATTTGAATAAGCTAGTTGTTGTGGTCAACGACCTTGGTAGATTGTAACTGTGTATGTGACGTAATTCTTCTTCTGTAAGGATTGACCAGAGTATATTTCTACTGAAATAAAGAACATTTTGAATTTCTGTAAATTGGACTTTTAAATCTACGAACCCACAAAGTAACAATATGTCAGAGAAAACATTTTAATCACTGGTTTTGAAAGTGTCACCCACTGCGCCTGGTCATCGGTGAGGAAGAAGTTGGGGAGAATGTGTTAAGAAGAACAGGAGACCAAGAAAATAAAACAAAGAGGTAGAATAAGAGCTCTGGTGAGACAATAATAAATTCAGGCAGAAGAAGGAATGTTCGAGCTTAGCGGAATAATAGACCCAGAATTGTGGGTTATGTAAATGTCATAAAACACATCATGAAAGTGGATAACGTTACAAATATTTGAGAAAAGCTAAAAATTAGACCATTTCGGATATTAAAACAAGCATTAGAGTTAAAAAACGGTAATTAACAGAGTAATCCAGAGGACTTGTTTCATTTCCAACGTTACGAACTTCGGTTTAAATGCAGAAGCAATTCCAACCTTTGCTCCTAGCTCTAGTTTTACGTTTTGCTGTGGCATTAAGATCATTCCATTCTACCCTTGCAGTTACAGTTAGTGCACCATTACGGATGCAATAGTCTGAGTAGTAATGCAGGTTGCATGTAGGAACTGTGATAACATGTTTTAAGTGCATATGTCTTTACCCCAGTGGATGCAATTTGTACCACTCTCTATATTATAATTACTTTCAAGGAAGATATTAGCAAAGTTTAATGGAAGGGCCAACTATGCATATACCTTTCTTATTCTTTTTCTAAGAACTACTGGTCTGGCATTTATGGAAATATACTGGTGGTTAATTTTAAAATCTCTGTGACGTCACCTTTTTGTAATTTACGTCCTCCAACTTTCAGTCATATCGGATGATGAAAGGAATGGGTAAATTTATGCCCAAATGAGCCCACAGACCACAGAGCTTAGAATTACTCGACATTCGTCTTTCAGGATAAGGGAAAACACTGGAAAAAAGGTTATCCAGGTAACTCACCCTGTCCGAGATTCAAACACGGGACCTCTTGAACGTGAAGCAGACACGCTACCACTATGCTACCGGGGCAGACAACGTCATATATTTATTAACATAGAGGCGTATATGACCGCTGTGTAGAGAAGCTACCTTGCAAGCACGTCGTTCTATATCGAAGTCTTTCAAAGCTATAAATTTATTATTAACATTTTTTTTGTCACTGCTAGCGTAACGCAAAATGAATTTCTAGAACGGAATGGATTGTGGCTGCTTTCCGCAAACATAAAACCACCTGCATGCAATAAGTCGAAGCTGATAGTGCCAAACGATAAAGATTAACATTTTAGTTAATTGATGGATATTAATTATTTCTTAACACTAGCCGTATATAGGCTAAGATCTTTGATAGATAGAGTCAACATGAAAAATTGAATACCACGGCTGTAATTTGAACAACGGATCGCCTGGAACCAGTCGCCAAAAACGGCGTAACTCGAATGTGAGCCCATAGTGGTCTGCCGGGGAAATATACGAGTCAAATGGAGAATTTAGTGTGAGGACGGCACGTTGGCCATGGTAGCGCAATGGGTTAGAATGACTGCACGGAAACCAGGACATCCGTGGTTCAAATCCCGGCCGTAAATTGAATTTTTCATGTTGACTCTATCTATCAAAGATCATACCCTATAGACGGCTAGTATTAAGAATTTATTAATTTCCATCAATTAACTAAAATGATAAGAGTTAAATGATGAAGCCTGGGACACAAGTACTTACGACAGTAAGTCGGAAACCAGGAGATCCGTGGTTCAAATCCCGGCCGTGGCATTGAATTTTTCATGTTGACTATATCTAACAAAGATCTTAGCCTATATACGGCTAGTGTTAAGAAATGATCAATTTCCAACAATTAACTAAAATAATAAGAGTTAAATGGTGAAGCCTGGGACACAAGTACTTACGATAGTAAGTCGCACAAACGGTGTAACTCGAATGTGAGCTCCTAGTGGTCTACCGGGGAAATATACGAGTTAAATAGAGAATTTAGTGTTTGGACGGCACGTTGGTCATGGTGGCCCAATGGGTTAGAGCGACTGGATGGAAACCAGGAGATCCGTGGTTCATTGAATTTTTACGTGGCATTGAAGTTGTCATGTTTACTCTATCAAAGATCTTAGTCTATATACGGCTAGGGTTAAGAAATTATTAATTTCCATCAATTAACTAAAATAAGAGTTAAATGATGAAGCATGGGACTCAAGTACTTACGATAGTAAGTCGGAAACCAGGAGATTCGTGGTTCAAATCCCGGCCGTGGCATTTAATTTTTCATGTTGACTCTATCTGTCAAAGATCTTAGCCTATATACGGCTAGTGTTAATAAATGATTTATTTCCATCAATTAACTAAGGTAATAAACGTTAAATGATTAAGCCTGAGATTCAAGTACTTACGATAGTAAGTCGCCACAAACCGTGTATCTCGAATGTGAGAGCCCCTAGTGGTCTACCGGGGAAATATACGAGTCAAATGAAGAATTTAGTGTCGGGACGGCACGTTGGCCATGGTAGCTCAATGGGTTAGAGCGACTGGACGGAAAACAGGAGATCCCTGGTTCAAATCCCGGCCGTAGCATTGAATTTTTCATGTTGACTCTATCTATCAAAGATTAACATGTTTGGTATTTTATTTCATTTTACTATAGACTTCTCTATGAAGTATGCGAGGCACTTATTTGCTGTGCATGTCATAATTAATGCTTTTACGGTAGTGGTACATTCACCGCCGCGCAAGACCATCGCCCGCACTACGGGGAATTATTCAATAGCGGTATGACTATCCGATCATACTTCGGCTGATTGCCAGTGTATGGCTGAACAATAATACGCAAAAAAAGGATAGCTTTGATATGTCGCCTGCCACTCTTAAGGATTCATTTTGCTATTTCCACTGGGATATCTCTATTTTAAGGATTTATATCAGGAGTTAAACCAACAACCGTAGTCGGTCTATGTGTTGAGTTGAACTGTGAGTCAACAGTAGACCTTAAGAGTTCAATTAAATGCAGTGGTAGTTCAATTGTGAGTCGTGCGCACCAGTTCATTTGGATTGGATTGAATAAGTAAGTTGTGTCTTGTTTTAAGTGTGTGCAACAATGTTACACGGTTAACGTGTGTACTATAAGCGCTTACCTTTGAGTTAATACCAGTTCGCAATAAATGTCTTTAGGACCAACTAACTGGTGGCTTAGTTTGATACAGTTCTCTTCAAATGGAACGCTTTCGTTGATAGAAATTTCAACATTTAAGTTGCATTCTTCCTTTCAGAGCCGAAATTTGCTTTAAAAATTTCATCCAAGACACGCTTGACGTGAACACTTATGGTATGTAGATTCGTGAAAGCATTCGAGACTTCCAAAAGACCAAACAGAATGTTTTAATAGTGATAATAAAAGCTACTGGGAAATTTAAATTATTCGTACATAATGTTTCTTTCTTTCATTTAAAACCTCCAATACAAATCCAGTCGGAAGATGAATAAAATGGGTAAAATGATGCTTAAATGTACCCAGGGTCCATAGGGCTTAGGGTTACCTCACATCATATTACAGGATAAACGGAAACCCCCGTAAAGTTATTACAGAAATCCAAATAACTCAACCTGTTCTAGCCTTAAATTCAGAAGATATAACAAAGGTCTCTTACAATTGCAATTTTCCACTTTAGCCCATATTAACCTTTAATTTCTTCATTATGTCTCCTCTTTATTTCACAGCTTTTCTTAGCCATTTTTTCTTTGCTGTCTCTGAATCTTAATGCTTTACTTTCAGCATGATTAGCGTTATTATGAGTACACTTTTATTCTCCTATTTTTCTTTCCACGTTCATTTCCTCCGGGTTTCTAAATCTTGGCATTCATCAAGCAATGCTTCACACTTATTTCTTCTCCACTTTGTTCACAATTCTCACTTAACCCACTTCTCAAGGAGTCCCAGTCCTCAAAGAGGTTAAAACCTTTTCTCCCTTTCTAATAACATATATCTATATAATCTTCTCTTACCCAAGTTTTCTACATTTTCAAATGTCTGACTAATTATTCCATATGCCAAGCATATTACCCTGCACCTCTTGTCTATCCATATCCTCTGTTCTATTTTTAACCATTAGGCAAAATCCTTCCAAATTTCTCTCACATTTCTGTCATATATCCCCAATAACTATTTTACCCAGTGTTCTTCCTGATTCTGCCAAATTGTTATAATTATATGCCACACTTTTCTGTTCTTCTATAAACACTCGTAATATTTTGCTATTCTCTTTCTATATGCAGCTATACCAATATTTTAAACATATTTCTATCTCTATCCCTCTTCTGCAAGCCCTTACTAGTTCAACCCTTCCAGCTCCCTTCGATATTAATTTATTCAATTCTAGTAACACTTTACAAAGCATTTGCTCTCGACCGCCTCAATTTAGACTTTGAAACAATTGCATATGTTCCAACAACAACTTTTTTTTTTACTTCGCAAGGATTCAGTAATAGCAATCTCATTTAGTACAAAGCTGATACCGTAAAATTTCAGAACAAAGAACATCAGACATGTAAAATAGTAAACAGAAACTAAGCGGAATTTTGTAGTTGTCTTATTTTGCTTGGACAGATGTTAAAGAAGCATTTTTGGTCCGATTAGCGTATCGCCGCAAGTGGATATAACTAGTAGATTTTTTAATGAAATCTTTAAATCTACCTTCCAAAATGTATACTATTTTCTCCTGCTTTTTGAGTTTTTACGAATTTAAATATTCCTTGCTCTTTAACTACTGTGGTCATCAGCGGCCCCTTGTATCTTGACGCGAAGGACCACTTAATTGTACATAGAGACATCTTTATCATGTTTGAGGCTGTTTCACCTATTGGACATCTATAATATGGACCACAGGTTTTACTTCCCTTCCGAAATATGTCATATTAAGAACTTTTATGTCCGTATAACCACATCGCCCTCCGGAGTTATTGAAAAAGAGGTTATCTCCTAAGCCATGTTGAACAAACCTGCCCCCTTTTTTCCCCAAATGAAGGAAAACACCGAGCTTGCTCTACAGTGGTTGATTCTATTCATTTTATTTCCTTTCCTTGTCTTTTTACTGTATGTTATTTCAGTGATTTTAATGCTAATATTATTCCTCAACTTTGCTTTATACTTTTTATTGAATTTGCTTTTCTCTCTAAATTTAATATAACGTTCTAAAATAAGAAAATGTAACTGTTTCTTATTTATATGCATCGCATACTAATGATTCTAGTTTGAAATTTGTTTCATACTAAAGAAAACTTGTCTGACTTAAGACGTATGCATCATTGTTTCCGAGTTTCTCTGTTTAGAGATGAACAAACTCACATATAGTCACTAACATGAGGTTTCCAAAATGTAATAATTTTTCCTATCCCCCAAAGCTAAGCTATAAACATATATAAACATATGCCACAAAACTATACATAATTTGGCACAATTTTATTCTGTCAGACAGTGGCAAATTTTATTTTATTGCCTCTACTGTTAGTTTTATTACCTCTTCCACAAATAAATATAACAAAAGCTTATTTGTGAAGCTATTATATATTAAGTAAAATAAAGCGTGCATAAATAGCTTAATTACACGTGTAATCTGATAGATAATGCCAAACTTAATATTTTACATTGATTATGCATTTAAACTTCATTTTTTATTTATTTGCTGTAAGTTGTTATATATGAATTATCGTTTAAACTTACAAAAAACCTAAAAAAATTCAGGAAGTGTGTGGAAGATTGGATGTTCAGGATATTCACAGATATTTCAATTTTATTAGTCAGGTAAGTATCTTAAAGGCACACCCATAAGCCAATATCTTAAGGAGATATTCTAAACAAGATGTCCATACATTTTCTGATTAAAAAATGACCACAAGCTCCCTTGTAAAAGATATTTTTAATTTAGTATTGTATAAAAAATATGCAAGTAACATTACTGAACAAATTGTTTATAATTTCTTTGAAATCAGAGGTTCTGAGGTGGAATTTTCCAATGGAATACTATCTGTAACGAATACAACACGTACGGAATTTGAATCAATCTAATAGGACTCAAAGAAGGGATCCATCGTAATCATTTAATGTAATATAGTCATCAATTAAAGGAATTTAGTACAGCAAACTTCCTCTCTCCCTATATTTTTATGTACTAGCTACTAATGCCATCTATGCCGTGGATGTTTCTAAAGGTCTTACTTGCTGAGCCGAAGAGGCTGGCCACGTAGTTCAGGCAGCTACCGATACGCTGCAGCATCGGCTGAGGTTCCGAGCTAAATCTCTTCCGAGATTAGTGCGAACAATCTTAATGCTGTAGACACACTTTAATAAGGAGATTATATGGGGATACTGTAGATTTAAACGGATAATATAACAGAATCCTTCTAGCAGCTTAATCATAGTCTGTTATGTGCATTTATCAAGCGTGTACGTCTATTTTTTCACGATTCCCGAAGCAGACAACTTTTTCCCTTCCTCAAGACGTATTTCCCACAATTATTTTTACTTTCTCTATTACATATAAAAATTCAGTATCGAGAATTCACTGATATACACATTTTGATACCCCCAGAGCATAAAAAGCAACAAAACCCAGGAAAACTCACACACGTTTAAAAAAAGATATAAGTGGGAATGTTGCATATCTCAATTTGCGAATAGGTTTCTTAAAAATTAGGCTAAAAGCTAAAATAGGTATTTAAATTAAGCATTTTATAAGGATGTAACAAGAAAATGTTAAAAAAAGTTGCTTTCTCCCAAATAATCCCCTTCTATGCAAAGGTTTGGAAGATTTATCTTCTTCAAAAACAATTCCTACGGTTTTGATTAAAACACCAATAACTGGCATTGGAGAAATAAAAAAAATATTATTAAACAAATAATGTAGATCGTGTTAAAGCACAACATATCATGTTTTTATATAAAGCTTACCATTTCATTTTAGTTAACTGATTAAAGCTAATCATTTCTTTACACTAGCTGTATATAGGCTAAGGTCTTTGATAGAGTCAACATGAATTAAATTAAACTCTCCTTTTCACTCATATATTTCCCCGGTTAACCACTGTAGACCACTAGGGACCCTCCCATTCGAGATACACCGTTTGTGGCGACTTACTATCGTAAGTACTTGAGTCCCTGGCTTCATCATTTAACTCTTATTATTGATGGAAATTAATCATTTCTACACACTAGAGTAGAGTCAATATGAAAAATTCAATGCCATGGCCGGGATATGAACCACGGATCTCCTGGTTTCCGTCCAGTCACTCTAACCCATTGAGATACCATGGTTATTTTGCCGTCACGACATTAAATTCTCCTTTTGACTCATATATTTCCCCGATAGACCACTAGGGGCTCTCGCATCCGAGATACACCGTTTGCGACGACTTTCTATCGTAAGTATTTGAGTCTAAGGCTTCATCATATCAGTCAAAAGGAGAATTTAATGTCGTGACGGCAAGTTGACCATGGTAGCTCAATGGGTTAGAGCTACTGGACGGAAACCAGGAGATCCGTGGTTCAAATCCTGGCCATGGCATTGAACTTTTAATGTTGACTCTATTAAACCACTTCATTGTTGTATGTTTGAATTTTTAAAATCTCATACCTTTCTCAAATGGTAAAGTTGTTATTCCTTTTGTTTTATTGTGTGGGACATATAAAGAGAAATATAATTTTAGTGTGATCATATAGCTTCCAGCCCTTACTTCTTTATTGCTGCTTAAAACACACTGTACTCGAATTGCCACTGTACCCATAAGCACATATGGAGGGGGAAAAATTCTACAAATGTTTATCTCGATTAACTTTAAAGATTAGAGAGGAATAAGTATTTTTTAAGAAAATTTTATAAAAAATCATAACGAGAGTACTAGGACTGCATAACAATGGCTACGGATTAACCCTTGACCTCTTTCGTAACAATGCCACATCAATGATAATTCAGTGTTATATACAAATATATTGTATCGCCTAACCATTACATCACCGAGTGAGATGGGCCTGCATTTGGGAGGCCCGGGTTTGATTCCTGTGGCCGATCTATTTGACCCATGGGATTTTACGGGGATTTTCCCGGATGCTGGGTAGGTTAATACATTAAATTATTTCAAGTCCTCCATTTCATCTCCATTAACATTTCATATAATATCTCTTTTATGTGGTGTCTTTCAGGGTAGAAGTGCCGGCGGGAGTCTGGGCGGTGCACTGAGTGAATCACTTCCTCCTGCGGTAAGTCGGTTGCAGATCGGCTGGTGGAACCGCTTCTGAACCACAGTCGGGGAGGAATGTGCGTTGTCCTGGCCTACCAGGGGAGGTTTCCATCTAAGTTAAATGTGAATTGTACAGATAAATCGCGCCGTGGCTCAGTGGTTAGACCGCTTGGCTCTCACAAAGGCGGCCTGGGTTCCATCCCAGGCGACCGCAAAGTGAGATTTGTAGAGGACAACACGGCGCTGGGGCGGATTATCTCCGGGACCTCCGGTTTCCCCCACCATCTCATTCCACCGGTACTCCATCTTCATCTCATGTATCATCAGTGTCACCGCCTGCGGTGCCGTATGTAGTAAAAGCGGGCGTTAAACACTACACGCAGTACTCCAGATTCACGTTGTGTATTATTATTTTCTTTAGTAATACCTTAAATGAATGTATAATATTAACAAGAAATTGGCGTGCAAATAAAAACATTTCGTAAAAAGTCTTTAAGGTATTGTGTGTAGTAGAATGAAATATGGTATAAGAAAGCTATAAGGAATGAAATGACATTAAGTGAAAAAATTTGTTAAGTTATATCACATAAGATTTTTTTTTTAATTTATGTCCTCCAACGTTAAGTCATATCGGACGATCAATGGAATGGGTGAAATGATGCTCAAATGGGCTCTGCATCCATAGAGCATAGAGTTATCCGACATTCATCTTTCAGAATATGGGAAAACCGGTGGAAAACCTTATCCAGGTAGCTTACCTTGACCGAGATTCGAACTCGGGACCTCTTGAACGTGAGGCAGACGCGCTACCACCACGCTAGCGAGGCGGGCAGCACATCAGATATCCTCAAATTGCGTAAAAATAGCACTTCAATATTAACACTCAAAGCAATCTGAAATTTTAATATGTTGAGCGTAATATCAAGCTAAACACATATTGTTTGAGAAGAATTCATAGGGTTTTGTCATTTATTGAGCTGCGACAACTTATATATTTTTATTATACACTAAATATTTTCTAACAGTAATTTATTTGTTCCGCGAGATAGTTCTAATCGTCGCTATAAATTAAAAAATGGAATTTTTGCACTTTACATCAAATCCTTCAGAATAAAACTGGAGGTTTGAGATTAAAACAGAGAGAAAAGCTTCTTTGTTTTGCGTATTATATTCTTTGTATTTGGAGTTTTTGTAATTACCGGTTATGAGGACCAGGAATCCTGGGGAAAATCACAGTCAAGAAAGACAATCCTAATGGGAATTGATGTGCGAACCTCCCGAACGTGAGCCTCGTCGTCTACGCAGACATCTTGCCCAGAAGATGAAATACCACACTCCATTATCATATTCATGTTACAGATTGAATTGGACTTAATTTTAGCAAAAGTATAATTGAAATAGAAATACCAATAATTCCGTTGTTCTCGTATAAACCTACGTGCATGAGAAAAAGAATTAACATACCTGAAAGATTTCTTGCTCTTATGGGTATTTATAAAATACTCAGAGATGGAACTTAGAATCATGTGAAATTTTTATCTCCTCAGTATTTTTGTCTATCTTGGAGGCACCCACCACTGAACGAAAAAGAAAATGAAACCTAATTGCAACTGATTTTCTCTTCGCTATGTGAAATCGTATTGTAAGTTATAGTGTGTGAGTGAGTGTGT
>CM060957.1:65042293-65101209 GCA_030765055.1 Mantis religiosa | reverse complement strand
AATGGAAACCAGTATATCAAATAACATTTTAACAATGACAATCAACAATAGAGTTGCACATTACCATGTTCTATTGTTTCACGTTAATGAAAACTTCTTTTGTCTGTGAATATCTAACAAAGGCTTCTTCTTCTTCTTCTTTCTTCTTCTTCTTCTTCTTCTTCTTCTTCTTCTCTGACTTCTTCTTCTTCTTCTTCTTCTTCTTCTTCTTCTTCTTCTTCTTCTTCTTCTTCTTCTTCTTCTTCTTCTTCTTCTTCTTCTTCTTCTTCTTCTTCTTCTTCTTCTTCTTTCTTCTTCTTCTTCTTCTTCTTCTTCTTCTTCTTCTTCTTCTTCTTCTTCTTCTTCTTCTTCTTCTTCTTCTTCTTCTTCTTCTTCTTCTTCTTCTTCTTCTTCTTCTTCTTCTTCTTCTTCTTCTTCTTCTCTTCTTCTTCTTCTTCTTCTTCTTCTTCTTCTTCTTCTTCTTCTTCTTCTTCTTCTTCTTCTTCTTCTTCTTCTTCTTCTTCTTCTTCTTCTTCTTCTTCTTCTTCTTCTTCTTCTTCTTCTTCTTCTTCTTCTTCTTCTTCTTCTTCTTCTTTTCTTCTTCTTCTTCTTCTTCTTCTTCTTCTTCTTCTTCTCTTCTTCTTCTTCTTCTTCTTCTTCTTCTTCTTCTTCTTCTTCTTCTTCTTCTTCTTCTTCTTCTTCTTCTTCTTCTTCTTCTTCTTCTTCTTCTTCTTCTTCTTCTTCTTCTTCTTCTTCTTCTTCTTCTTCTTCTTCTTCTTCTTCTTCTTCTTCTTCTTCTTCTTCTTCTTCTTCTTCTTCTTCTTCTTCTTCTTCTTCTCTTCATTCTTCTTCTTCTTCTTCTTCTTCTCTTCTTCTTCTTCTTCTTCTTCTCTTCTTCTTCTTCTCTTCTTCTTCTTTTCTTCTTCTTCTTCCTTCTTCTTCTTCTTCTTCTTCTTCTTCTTCTTCTTTTCTTCTTCTTCTTCTTCTTCTTCCTCTTCTTCTTCCTCTTCCTCTTCCTCTTCTTCCTCTCTTCTTCCTCTCTTCCTCTTTTCCTCTTCTTCTCCTCTTCTCTCTTCTTCCTCTTCTTCCTCTTCTTCCTCTTCCTCTTCTTCCTCTTCTTCCTCTTCTTCCTCTTCTTCCTCTTCTTCCTCTTCTTCCTCTTCTTCCTCTTCTTCCTCTTCTTCCTCTTCTTCCTCTTCTTCCTCTTCTTCCTCTTCTCCTCTTCTTCCTCTTCTTCTTCTTCTTTTTGTAATTTACGTCCTTTAACTTTTATAAGTCATATCGGACGATGAATAGAATAGCTAAAATGATGCTCAAATGAGTTCAGGACCATGAAGCCTTGAGTTACCCGACATTCGTCTTTTTTAGGATAAGGGAAAACCCCGGTAAACCTTATCCAGGTAACTCACCCTGACCGAGATTCAAGCTCGGACCTCTTGAACGTGAGGCAGATATGCTTACCAAGGCGGACAAAGGCTTAAATAAATGAAGGGATAGAAAAATTCTTGAACTTTTATATAACAGGTTCATTATATGAACTATTTTGTTAGTTTTCAGTTCGTACTAAAGGAGTATACCTAATTTTGAAGTTTGCATGCATTCTTCTGCATGTAAATATGGGAAAACTTATATCGTATACGTCCGAAGTGAATGTTGGTACGAAAAAATTGTACTTTGCAGAAACATTATGATAGGTATTAAACATCAATGACTTCTTTAGCTTTTAAAATTTCCTTTCATTACATTCTTATATACAATTCAAGATTAAACGTTACGTTCATATCAGAAACACATACACTGATTAAAACCGTAAAACTAAAAAACTGTTTCTAGTTAAGGTGATATTTGTAGCTGCAGCTTTTCTTAGAAGCTTTTCATTTAGAATTTTATTAGAGCTTCTGAAAGTACAAATCACCAAAACCGAAAATGTTATCACAATTTCCTTTTCAGCGTAATTATTGTAAGAAGAAGTTGGGTTTCAGATTTCTATGAATTATTCTTTGATAAAGTAATTTGCTAAAATGGAAACAAAGTACAATCTGAAATTGTCTGCTCATAGAATCAGGAGAGCTCAATATTTTAGCTTTTAAATGCTATTCTTCAAACATACCGTGTTATTAAATATTAAATATTGCATAGCGCTAAAATCTTTCTTGGTAAGGCACAATACGAAAATCAATTACTTATTAAATTATCCATTATCAAATCTATTCTTGATATTAAATATATTTTATAATCAAGAGCATTCAGAATTGGCAGAAATTTAAAAAAAAATTATACATTACTCACCACTTTTAGAGGGCCATACAGACAAAATCGATATTTTTACCTCGATTTTCCAACGTAAAAGTATGCTTCACTTGTAAATTAGGGGGGAGCGGAATTCTTCGGTTATTTAATATCGACCATCATTGAAAAATACAGTTCTGTCATTGCATATATAGGTATATTTTGTGTTTTGCAGTTCTGTTGCACATAAATGGCGAATGAAGAGACTCATATATGTATGCTAATTTTTGATTTGAAGAACCTCAAAGGTGGTGTAGAGGTGACTTCTTTATAAACAAGAAGGAAAGATTATAAAATTTGTTTACTTATTTCCCATTTTGATGTCTTAAGTAATGTCGTTTTTTAGGAAGGACAAATATTTGAAATGTGTTCTGACAAGCAAAGCCTACTAGATTCTATGGTTTGGAGCACTGTTTCCGCGAGAACGCTGTTTCAATGTTATCAAAATTACTTCCAAGTAGGAAGTGGGCCATGGTTCGAAAAATATGACAATCTGATGATACGAGTTCAGGGCTGTATGCTGTATGCATTCGATTCCTCCCGATTCCTGAACTTTTTCCATGGTAATTCATGTAGTATGGGATATTGCATTGCCCTGTTGCAATATACATCTATTTCGGTTAACTAATGCTGGGTATCTTTGTCTCTAAATTGCATGAACTCGTTTTGGTAGTTGAGAATAAAGACCCGTATTAATCGCCCTTCCGTTTGGAACAAATTCCTAATGAATCACACCTTCAAAATTCCAATAGACACACATTACTTAGGAACCGAACTGATTTTCTTTAACTATGATTTTTTTCAGATTGGCGAGGATCAAACTACTGTTTCGGGGCATCAGGTTTTCGGTAATATACCCAGTTTTCATCACAATTAACAATTCTCCTGACAAGTCTATCATCAATGAGATTACGGATAAACTTACAAGAGATATCCACTCTACGTTCAACCTGTTGAGGTGTCAGTTCATGAAGTACAGATCTACAACTTCTGTATGATTTTCCAAATGTTTTAATGGGGCTATGTATAGTATCTTTCGATGCGCCAAGTTCTTCTGAAAGCTTGAGGGTACTTTCTGCGCATTTTCTGGCAAAACTTGGCGTGTATCCTTAAGTGTTTTCATCTCCATTGTTGAAACGTTGAGACCATCGTTGTGCTACACGCTCACAGGACATCTTCTTCCACTTCACATATTCTTCGAGCTCCGGTAGCGGCTTCATAATTTTGTTTCCAGTATTATTTCAGAAGGACTATAAGTTCAAAATTTATCTCCATTTTGTGATTGTTTATTAACAACTGAAGACTGATACATTTTCGCAAAGTACGCACTGAGTAACCATGCATCCTGTCAATAGCACTGGCAAAAGGAACATACCCAATACATTTTTGAAAACATCAAAACCAAGAAACCGACGTTACTTATGGGACAATCTAGTAATTCTGATTCTTTGAGTAACTGTAATGATTAAGTAGTGTATCTGTTGACTTCTGAGTTGATAATAGCTTCAGGGTCTAAAATCAATGAGAGGCGTATGTGCCTTAAGTCGCTGATATGGTGGGCCGAGAATTCTTTTGCTGCTTCCGCCAAGAAGGTGCTAATACAAGTGCGGTCTTTAATCACTTAGATCTGCAGATACTAGAGCTGTTCAGTGATTTTTGTACGGTCATAATTTTTCGCACTAAAATTCAAACTTATTACATTCTGTTAACTTAATGTGAAACAAACATGCGATAGTAGTTTCATTGTTAATACTCCTGGTTTCCGCATGTGAAAAAAGGCAAGTTAATTTTCAGTATCACCTAACGCTGCAATTCTGCTTTCGTCCCAACAAATATTCAGTTGAGGTCTATACATTGTTACAGGAGGCCTATAGAGAGTCTGTTTTTCCCTACAGCACAGCTCGAAGATGGTTTAAAATGCTTAAAGAGGGGAGACAATCAATTTCAAAGGAATCTGGACCCAGTGCTCCAGTTACTGCTCTTACGGAAGAAAACATCAACACTGCTGCTACCATTGTGAGCGAAGATAAACGAATTACCTTGAGATCACTTTCTGATATACTGAACATTTCTTTGGGTGCTGCCCACACTTTGGTGACAGAAACATTACACATGAGACGTGTCTATGCGCAATGGGTTCCGAGGCTGTTGATTCCCGAACAAAAGGACATTCGCATGCAGGTCTGCATGCAGTTAAAGTTGATGTTAGAGGAAGATCCGGAGTTTCTTTCAAACGTAATCACTGCTGAGGAAACTTGGCTACATCATTTTGATCCTGAGAGCAAACAGCAAAGCTCAGTTTGGAAATCTCCTTCATCACCAACCCCCAAAAACCAAAAGTGGTTGCTTCTGCTGTGAAAGTTATGGTCATCTCATTCTTTAATATTCATGGAATGGTTTATCAGCATGTTGTACCTGCACACATATCAGTAACTAGACAATACTACAGGGATGTCCTGAAAACATTGCAAGTCCATATCAGGCGTAAAAGACCACATTTCCGTGAAGCAGACTGGATGCTGTTCCGCGATAATGTGCGGCTGCATATTGCCAATGTTGTTGCTGAATATCTTGCAAAGGTTAATGTAAAGTGCATCCCTCACCCTCTCTATAGAAACGTACAAATTTTAGAAACACACATACTATTATCAGTAGAGATCGCACCAAATTCATGAGCACCCCATTAAAGTTCTTATTACATGTTTGCAGATCTTAAGCGTCTAATTCACATTATAAGGACAAGTTTATCTCTGTGGCTTCCTAAATTATAATAGGAATTTTGTTCACCATTTTTAAAAACTGACCTTTGAATACATTTGTAGCATTGTATTATTGAATGTGCTAAGTTCTCATTGCCAATGATCGATTTCTTACCGACTGAGTTTGTCGGAACGTCTAATTGCCTGAGCTACTCTGACAAATATCTTACCAGTAATTACCAAAGTGAAGGAAAGGCGTTAATGTTATAGAGAATGTGGTAAGGGAAAAACATTGAATGGAAAGGGAAATAGAAACATACAAGAAATAGGAAGAATTTTGGAAAAAATAAAAGAAAAACCAATAAGAAAAGATACAAAGAGGAAGGTAGAGAGTGAAAAGAGAAAACATACACTCGCCAATAGCTAGGGGTTAAACGTAGGTAGTGCTTAAGGGGTACTATGACCTATAGAGAGAAATAGGGAATATAAAATTTATGATGTAACTATGTCACTGTATTTTATTATACTCTACCGATCTTGTTAACAAAGTGTTACAGATGTGAATCGTTTTGCCGTTAACTTTTCAAGACATTCCATTCGTCCCTTAAATTGATTTATCAAATGAAACACAAGTGCAGTAAATAGTTTAATGGCTGTAGAATAAAATAAAAGACATTTTACAACTTTCGTAATTCAGTTGACAACGCTTGACAAGAGAGAAACATAAAACCATAAATTGAATAACTACATTTTACGCCACGTTTTATTCCTTCTATCAACTTTTATAGACGTAACATTAAAATTTTGTGCTGAGTCAAGCAAACGTACTCACTTAGATTCTGTTTTCTTGAACTCTGGAAGGTTTTCGATCCCGTTCAGAGATCATTTTCAGCGACCATTACTACACTTACCCTCCAATATCACCTTCTGATAAATATACCAAATTCATAAACCAGGAAATAAATTGAGACCTATTGTAAATTGTATAGATTCACCAACTTATAATTTAGCTAAACGGTTACCTAAACATTTGAGGGTTTAAGTATTAAAAATTCTTTTGAATTAGTTAAAAAAGACTTACAATGTTATATTATCTAAAACTGATAAATGCATTTCTTTTGATGTAACTGCCTTATTTCCTAGTATTCATAGAGAAAAACTTTAAAATTTAAAATTTATTTTAAAAATTGGTCGAATTCAATAAATTTACATGAGGACTTAATAGTTGATTTTGTTAAATTGATTGTATTTTGTTTAGATCAACTTTTCCTTTTTACATTTAATGGCAATTTTTTCCACAAACTTCTGGCTTAACAATGGGCAACCCTCTTTCACCTTTTCTTGCTCATATTTTATGAACTTTTTTCAAAATGCAAGTTACTAAAGCATTCCCTTTAATTTTTAAAGTTTGGTATAGATATGTTGATGATATTTTTGCAATTGTTCCTGAAAATCTCATAAATTATGCTTTAATATTACTAAATTTGCAAGATAACGCTATAAAATTTACATTAGAGACTGAAATTAATGTATTTCTTCATTTTCTAGATCTAAAGAAAACAAGAAATAATAAATTAAACTTTGGTATTTATAGGAAGTCTACTCATATTGATAATTACATAAAAATAAAAGTTTTATCCCTTTTTCACATAAATTCGCTGTTTTTAATACTTTGTTTTATAGATTAATAAATATACCCCTGAATAAAGATGAATTTAATAAAGAATATAAACATATTATTAACACTGCTTTAATTAATGGTTTTAATAAAGACTTTATAAATAAAAAATTGAAAAATTCAAATATCAAAAAGCTGTTAATGATATTTCTACCCCTAAAAAATAAAAGACGTTTATAATTTTAAAACATTTGCTTACCATCTTTCGCTTAATAAATATTTTCAGAAATTGTTTAACTTTAGTGCCTAAAAATAAATATAGTACTGAAAATTTATTGCATTTCTCTATAAAAGATAAAATTCATGATTATAAAATATGTTATTTATCAGTTTAATTGTTTCGATTGTGATAAAGCTTATATCGGAAAGACAAAACGTAATTTAGAAATCAGAGCGAAAGGACATTTTCGTAACATTAAGTAGAAACGGACTGATAAATCGGCCGCACTGATCATTTTTGGTCATTTAATCATGAAATAAATCCAGAAGTTAAATTATTAAAACACTTCAATGGTTGGATAGATTTAATGGTTTGGGAAAAGGTATTTGTTCTAAAAAACAAACATCGCGTAATGAATTTTGAAATACCTGCAGTCGATTCTGTTTTTAAACTTGTTTTATTTTCAGATTTTGGTAGTACTAACAAGAACATCTGAACGTCTAATATTTAGTAACTATGGTGACAGCTTTGTTTTCCAGCTGAAGATGTGAATGAATATACATGAAATCGCGATCCTGGAGAATTTAAAAGAATTATCATCATTTCTTATAAGATAAGTGAAGTTTTAAGTTACATATTATTATATTTGTATACAACCTAGACTATGTCTCACTTTATAATATTTTGTGGCATTTAGAACACAGAAATCGTAACTTCAGGCTTAACAAAATACATTATTATTCCTGGGCTTAATTCAATTAGATGGCTCAGGCGGTTTCGTCTGTAGCTCGCATTGTGGAGGCCCGGGTTCGATTCATGGGCTTTTTCGGAGGCATCTTGGGTCGCCAGGCCAATGCTGGGTAAGTTAATTACATTCCCCAACTTTCTTGTCTCTCTATTTCGTCTCCATTATCATTTCACATCATCCCTTTCAGGGTAGAAGTGTCGGCGGGTGTCTCGTCGCTATCGTGACTCCCTGGGACTCCTCTCACCTCCTTCCTTCCTCCCGTGGATGCTCCACTTGGGGCTTAAGTACATAGGTTTCAGTGCTGAATCTCCTACGTAGCAATCCTAATCCAAATACTAATGCTCCTTGGCTTGGACGTTTCCTTAAGCAAAATACCTAGTTTTAGTCGCAACTGTCTCAATCTCAGCTAAACCTTAAAGTATGATAGTACATAATTTGCTTAAAGTGTGTTAAATGACCAGAAAAAATAACCTGCATGTTCTGATACTTTTAGGAAATGTCGAGATGAAAGAATTTTTCAGCATTGGAAATGAAACGCTAAAAAAATATATAAACTTATTTATGTTACGATATTGTCGCACTAGTGACTGTTTTGTCTAGTGCAGTAGTTTTGACGTCACGTGTGGTTTCACCCCCTTGTGGCTTGTGTGTATGATGAATATCACTCGCTATCTTTGTGAGCCAGCCTCTGGCTGAGACGGACGCATTGTTAGCTGTCAGGTATGCGGTCCAATGGGTCATATTTGTAACTATAAAGACTATAATAGACAAATACCTCAGGAAGAAGTGAGGAAGGGTACCTATATACGTTCTTTACGTATTTTGAGAAATATTTTGATACGATAAACAGAAAAGCTTTAGTTTGGAAATTGAGGATGAAAGAGGTAAACAGAAAATTTATAAAAGAAGTAGAGAACATCTATGAAGGGGTGAAGTTTTGCATAAGTTGGGAAAAATGTAATTACAGAGATGACAGAACAAAAAATAGGCCTAAGACAAGGATGCAAATGAGTCCAATTTTAACATATTATAGATTTAATGAAAGTAAACCTTTTTTCTAATTTAACTGTAGTTTCAGTGTATGTAGTGTGACCTCTACTGAATGCATGCTTATCTACTGATTTAAGCCCCTAGGTCCGACCTTGGCCACGTGGTAACACATCTTATTCCATCTCCATCCAGCCATGGTCAGGTCGTGACAATATAACTATAAAACTAGTGTGAAATTCTGTAATAATTGGTATCAATATCATAAGGCTTTTTATTGAATTAACAAAATGTTCTTGAATTTATTCTGATACAATTAACTAAAATTGTATGTCACAAAAAACGTTAATTGCATTGGAACAATCAACAGCACTGCTCGCATTATTGCACTATATACGGGCATTTAGCTCTTCTCTTCCCCTTTCACATACTTTCCCCTTTCTTCTTTCTCTTCTTCTGTCCATCTGCTTCACTCTCCGGCATCGTCTCCGCTTTTCTCTCTAGCTCTTTTTAAATATGTTCCTTTCCCTTACTCCTCCTCTTTCCATCCTCACTTACGCCGCTAATTCTCTTCTTCTCAATTAATCTTAACTTCTGATTCCATTTTCTGTGCAACTTAGGGACACTCCTGGGAAAAGTGGCATTATATATCAATATTTGCTGGCAGTAAATAATACTTGTTCTGCGCCATGGCATTAGTGGACTAAGGCATCATGCCTTGGTTTCCTGCCTCAGAATGCGGCTTGGGTTCGATCCCACCACTGGGGGTGCGGGTTTTAAGTCCCGGGTATAGGACCATTGCCCACTCAGCACCGTGAGCAAATTGAGGAGCTTGAGATAGGTAAGCGGCCCTGGTCAAGGAAGCCAAAGTTTTGGCTTGGGGTGTCGAGATGCTGACCACATCTCCTCCCCGCATCGGTTGGATGATCGGCCAACTGTACCTTGCGTAAGTGGCGTGAGGCTAGCAGTCGGTTTGCAGGCCCTGACCAGATATAGACTGTAGTGACATGGGTTCAACTTTTATATAATGCTTGAAGAACAACATAAGCCCGAATTTTCACACTTGCTTATAATATTCTTCCTGACAGCAATAGATTTAGTTATCCGAATAGTACTAATGAAAATTTAACACAACTCGCTTAATATTATGCTACCGATATTTTGTAATGACAAAAGGATTTAGTTTATAGACCTTTGTCACGTAATAACGCTACTTCTAAACTGGATGATAGCGAGCAACATGTCTCTAGAAATCCTGAGTTCAAATCATACGGACTGGGCCACTTTTTTGCGGTTTCCCAAAATGAATACCGGATTAATTATTTGATACTTCCAGGCGAAGTTTTAGACTAAAAGAATAGTAAAAACGAAAGAAGATGATAAAAGCGAATGCTCAGCCATCTATCTGTAGATAAAGCTAGATAGACAGACTCCACCTTAGCGCTCTATATATGAAGAGACAGAGCATACCATCCCTTTTATATTATTATATAATATAGAATAATCCTCATTATAGAAAACTGCTAAAAGTGAAATTAATGTAACTAAATTAATTGAGAAAGAACTTAATATAATAATATCTCACAATATAAATAATTTATAATACAAAATATACTAAGCTAGCTGACCCAGTGACCTTCGTACCGTCAATGAAAGATGTCTGAACTTATTTATATAAATAAAAAAAAATCGGGCTAGTTATTTACTTTGCAATTGGAGGTATAGTTTAAAAATAATCAATTTAAACCCTTGTTATAAAAATATTATATCTACTTTTTAATGCGTTAATATATAAAGATGGTGTACGATGCGCGAACATGTTATCCGTGTTAATAATTGTCCATAAGAGAGACAGGGAAACTCCAAGGTTCCACAAACTTCCAACGATTACCCTCACGTAGTCATTTATGGTCATTGAAAAGCTCAAACGAACGGGAAATTATAGACCCTTAAAATCAAAAGTTAAATCCGTTGGAATCATCGGAATACACGGGATCAAGATATCTCCTTTGTACTTTCCGAATTTTAAATTGTGAGGTGGGAATCAAGGCAATTATGATGAAGCTAAGAGCTATGTGGGATACTTGACAACGTCATGCTGGTTTATAACTGAGTCAACCGATTTGTATGAAAACATTTCCCCTGGAATAAAATTCTCTATTGTTGCACTGTGATCATAGACATCTGTATTTTTTCCGCCAATATTACTCGTTTACCCAGCCAATTACGGTAACTTTACTGTTGTGTTATGGCCGGAAAGACACGCGGAATAGGCTCATCTTTCGAGTTTGTGCAATGACAGAAATCTGTGGGAAATGAATTAATCCCATCAAGGTGTCAATGGCGACTTTGCTATTTCACATATCTAACAACTGCTTCGAAAATACAGTTCTAGTTTCGCGAATTTCACAATGTCTCAAAGAAATTAAATATTTGTTTGTTAATTCAATTCACATTCACGAATTCACAAACACAGATTAAGAAGAACATATCCAAGGATTTACCAATATTTGACAACAATTGTCTGTGGTCAAATATTTATAGTGCTACAATGCGTTCATAAATTAAATCTGTGTCTAAAGTTTGAAAGGTACGTCGTCGTATACCTAAATAAATGAGTCCTGATAACAAACGATAAATAATAACTTATTAATTATCATATTTACTATCACAATATCACTTCAAGTTTATCTCCGTAGCTTTTAAACCTTCCTTAAGCTTATACAGATTGAAACAGTACTCTCTTCCTCGAATTGATTAACTAGCTGTTAAGGAATATATAGAAGATTAATTGAATGTTAAAGGAATATATACATGTATTAAAAATTTCTTGTGTGCAGTGTCAAGTCTGTTACGTACTTTGAAAGGTAGGACTTTTTCTCCCCTAGGAAAGCCGACCGCAACCATAAATTTTAAGGGTCGCACTCCGTGTTTATTTCCAAGCACAGCTTTGACAGGAAGGGGACAATGTAGGTGGTCTAGAGTGAGGTTCTCGTAACTGCGACTCCATATGTGTTCTACCGACCAAATAATTAAAAATAATGAACTGAAGGGGGAAGCGAAGTGTCATGTGACCTATCTGGTAACAAATACATATCCACAGTTCAGTCGACGGCTGAGGATCGAGTTAGACCGTCGTGCAACAGCACGAGGACAGAAATCACGATTCATTAAGGTTCAGTCGGTAACTGAGGGTCGAGAGAGACCGTCGTGCGACAGCACGAGGACAGAAATCGCGTGCATTAAAGTTCAGTAGGTAACTGAGGGTCGAAGTAGACCTCGTGCGACTGCACCCGGGCAGAAATCGCGTTCATTAAAGCAGTTGGTGGCTAGGCCCAGAATAAACCGTCGTGCGATAGCACACGGACCGAAATCGCGTTCATTAAGTTTATTTTGGCTACTGTGGGCTAAACTGAACGGACGAGTAAACTAAAGAAATCGCGTTCAATTAAAGGTAGTTAGTAGCTGGGTACCAATCCGATGAGTCGTGTTATAGATACGGGAGTCCAACCACGCCTGTGTGAAGCCTTCCATTCAGAGTTTGCCTAATTAACATGTATTTCGAGGGTAATTGAAATACAACCGATCGTCATAAGAGAACTAACCTGTGTTTCTTTCCAAGTACCCTAATTGATCCACCCAAAACGTTCTGAATCAAGAGATCCTTGCCACAGATCCTATATTCATGAATGTTAGGATAACTCCGAGAACAGCCGAGGACATTGATATTTACAAATTTTTATTGGCGAGGTTGACGACCCTAGGAGTCAAGCCCCTGCCAAATAATTGGAGCCGAACTGAGGGGCAGCTCAACACACCTCATGCTACAAGATATTTCAAGACCAAAATTAGACAAGTCAGTTCAGCCGTTCTCCAGTTTTTGCGAGGCTAACAAACATCAGTTTATATATAAAGAGCAACGAACTTTCTACTGATTTAATTTTTCTTTTCTGTTTTATTTTAACGCCCATGTTTCGCTTGAATACAGTAGTAGACGACTTCCATTGTTCTGTGGAATTTCATTTGTATTTATCCTCTATGCAGTTTTACTTCTAACGGTTCCCTTTATTGTACTGCAGTAGGCTGAGAATTTCGTAAGCGCTAACGCTAAGACGAACAGTACTTAGGTTGCGCTGCAAATGGACTGTAGGCAGCGCTGTCAGCGGTTCCACACTTGCCCCCACTCTTTGTACGGTCTGTGCACTTATACATTTTACCATGCTCTGCTGTCTTCAATAGTGGAATTGACGGCAAAAATTGTCGCTTTGCATCTATCACATCTATGGACGCAGAACACAGTTTCTTTTCCCACGATATAAGGAATATCTTACTTCAAATTCTAAATGATACACCTTCCTTAACTTCAGGATGCACATGGTGATTCACAGCAATAAGTGCATGTACAGGAGCAACTAACAATAAAAGTATATATTTTAAGGAGGATTGTATCACTAAACAGACAAGCTTTAGGTACCCTTGAAAATGCACAGCGCACATATTAAAATGTATAAATGCATTGTATATTCAGGCGTTATACGTGTTCATATAAAACTATATTTTAAGTATTGTAAAGGAAAATAAATATTCAATAGAATACATCCGTATAGTAATACGTTGTTTTCACCGTATATATTGCATAAGGTAATAAGAAATATGTAAACATGAAGCAGCATATGCTTCTTACTCGATAGAATTGCCGTACTGTAGTTGTTTATTCACCCAACTCTACGCTTGCAGCGGTCAGCTGACCGTGCCCACTTTCCTTACCTGTGATTCACATCCACGACTGTTAACATTTTTTGCGACGGAAGTAAAGTCTGTATAGTCAACGCGAGTGCAGTTGCATCACAAAGGAAACGGACCCTACCGCCCACTAATGACCGTCATAAATCTATCTCCACACTTCATAAATGAAACACTGTCGTTGAGGACCAATAGACACCCTGATTTTCTGGAAATGACAGTCGCATGTTTACTCCACGTGGAGTCTCAGTTGCCAAAGTTCTAACTTCCAGTTGATCTGTTTCATTAAGTGCAGAAATTCGTTGTGTGTCACGATGTGGAGACGGTGGGAGGAAAATGCAGTAGTCAAGGCAATTGAAGTAGTAGACAACTTTCAATCAAGTGAAAATAGTCAAAGTGAAGACAATAGTGTGAATAAAATGGAAAGTGTTGCTGGGCCGAGTTATGTTACTGGAGAAGCTTCAAATAACAAAGTTATAATGGGAACACTTTCTAAGCAAATTCAAGCTTTTGTTTTGAACACATAAAAATGAGCAGAAAAATAATCTTGGTAAGGGGTCATGCATGGACCTGAAAAATTCTGGGTATTCACAGAACTACAGTAAGAAAAATTATGAAGAAAGGAATGCCAAAGACGCCGATCAAGTGTGAAAACAAAAGGAAACGTTTCTCTAAATTTTCGATAATTTCACATGCGACTTAATTCGCAGAGAAATTCATAGATTCTACGGAAAAGGGAGAACGCCCACCTTAGATGAATTGGTTGCACGTTTGCAAGAAATTTGTGATTTTCCTTATGGGCACTGCACTTTGCGTGGCCTCCTAAAGGAGCTGGGTTTCAAATACCGCACTTTAAATATTTGAATAAGTTAAGGGTTATTATGGAATTGAGTAGAATTGATTTCTTAAAAAGCCCGCCCCCCCCCCGCTGAGCACAGCAACAAGACGGGCTGGAAGTGGATACGGCACATACGCGCGCCAACCCCGTAGGGAAGGCTATCGAAAACCTCGGTGGTGCCGCCTGGTGATCTAGCACACCTTCTACTGGCTAGTTCTGCAGGCTAATACCCGGGACTTATTAGGCAACCTTCTACCCCCTCTGGGCGCCCGTAGCCTGGCCGGAGGTACCCAATTCCCCGTGGGTGACGGGAACACACTGCTCCCCTCGAGTCCAACCCAATCCGAACAATTCCCCGAAGGGAGGGGCTCGGCAGTTCGGCCCAAGGTTCCTCTAGTAACGTCAGAGGTACCACGAGAGCTAAGGGTACGCAGTGCCCGCCCCACGGCAGCTGAAGGGGGCGGATCCCCTTCCCTAATATATATCGCAGTAATGAACATTTAATTTGCGATACCCAAGACGTATCGAGAAAGTTGGCAAGCTTGCTGGGAGAAGGAAGGCCGGTGTTGAAAAACGATTATAAGGGTTCGCCAAATCTAGGCGGCCGAACTGCACACGCGTTCACTAAACAGACTTTAATTATTTGCGTGTAGACACCCGAAGCAAACTACTTCCGAAAAGCATAGCTATACCGCACTTAAGATTGAATTTATTTAGCTCCTTGTTAACACCTTTTTCTTCTAATACATTGGTTATTTCTGATCCCAATTAGCTAAATGCTGCCACCTGCTGCATAGTTTTCTCATTTATTACAATCTTACTTCTAACATGTTCATTTCATTTAAAAGCTAACACTCTAGTTTCATTTACAGATATATTTAGATTGGAAGATTATAATATTTTAATATGTATACCTTCATCTGTAAAGCATTCTCTGATTCTGCAACTAGTACTTGGTCATCAGCGTATAATATGGTATCCATTACTATTCTATTAATACCAATATGCTTACTAAAACTACTCTAACAGTTATTAATGACATCGTCTATTTAAAAGTTAAATAAAATGGGCACCGGACACTCTTGTTTTATTTCTTGACTTATTTTTAATGTGCGGTTGATAATACTATTCATTAAATTATTCATTTTAATATAGAATCAATTTATTAAAATGGTGGTAAATTGAAATAGATTATGTGCGCCTTTATAATGAATTGACTCCCTAACATGCCTTCTATGCAAATCGCATGTATCCTTTTGATGTGATTCACTCATGCACTAAATATTTACTCGTGCCACAGCTAAGTAATCATATACCTCTTATACAAACATTTTGTTTTCTCTTTATTTACCAAACGTCTGAAATACTTAAATGCAGAACAACCTCGGAGACAAATTGCTGTTATTCACTTGTTTTCCGTCCTTGCATGTGATGCGGTATTACAGTGTGTCTGTAAAATTTCACAACACTACACCGGATGCAATCTGTTAGTTTAATGATTCCTATTATTTCCAAGGCTAGTTTACAATAAACCATGCAAACTGTTGCTCGTGAAGCGGCAGTGAACGTTTGAAAGGCCGAAACACTACACATTTCTCAACACAAAAAGAAGATAAGTAGTATCTCCTCGTATAACTTTCTCAACTCATTCTGACATAAATTGTTCCTTCATATGCCTATTTTTCTATCTTCTTCATCTTAATCGAAATAAACGTTTTCGGAAATTGATGTGGGAATATAATAGGGTACAAGCGAGTCATCTTTTAAGGCGGTCGCTAGGTGTCGGTTTTAAAATTTTTATCTATTTATAGACCAGGTGAAAGAAAAACAACATAGATAACCTATTTAAAAAGCGTAAGTGTTGAAAAAGGCAAAACTTAAAGAAATGGATATAAATAACATACTTTAGGAAATATACATTTTTATTTCAAGTTTTTCATTTCGTTTCGATTTCCCATTTATGCAAAAGTCTTCCAGAGGTGACTTCTGGAAATGTCAACGTAAGCATTTCATTTGTTATGAAGATACCATGTGGTAATTCTATCGAAACCATTATAACCAGATATCAGAACACAAAGTTTTTCATTTTAATGTAGTTTGGGACCTCACACTTATTCAGAAGTCTCATGTTTCTGGTGAAATATCTACATGAAATTCCTCGGCGGGTAACAATTTAGCTACTCATTAGTATTAAGTAGAGGCTAAACAACGAAAAGGGACATTGTTCGATCTGCACACGCACCTGGCGTACTTCTGGTTAGATTATATCTTCCTAGCATGACTACAGAGACCTTAATGCTAGCCAGCAGCATTAAGGTTCTATCCAGTGTATGTACATACAAATGCAGTGGTTCTTAAACACTGACCTTCACCCATAGAACAGTCAGCGAGCCCCTTCTAACCTTCTTTCTTTTCTGTCTCCTTTCAACTCCTATACTCAGCAAACTTATCACTCCTGTGACTTGATGCAGTATGCTGTACAGTTGTACAGCAGTTGTTGACTGTAAAGTAATGTGACAGTCATACTCATATTTCGTTCATAAAGAAATGAATATTGAAAGTTATGTTCAATGGTTACGCACAATATTCATTCCAAACTTACCCTTAATTCGGTCCTAGTAATACACAATGCCTCTTCCTATAATACACAAGTACAAAAACCTCCAACTGAAAGTTCTCTAAGAAGATATATGTTTTCTTGGCTACAAAATCACAATACGCCATTTGATAAAGATAGCACCAAAACAAAATTGCCACATTTAATTCTAAGAAATGTTAAGAATTTAAGAAATTGTTGTATAGACCAAATATCTTCACAATATAACCATGCAACCTTAACAATTCCTACGTAACTTCCGGATCTGAATCCTATAGCACTCTGCAGCGGGAATTAAAGACGCGTCGTTAATCTATCGTCTCGTCGTTGCTTTGTAGAAGGTGGAATACAACGACTCCACGTTCTCTTTCACTATTACTAAGCGAAATGTTGCTTCCCGTCGATTTCTGCCTCAGCTGCTCCGCATGGATCTTGCACTCTGGTTATGCGTAGAATATTAGCGCAGAAAAACCAGAGCTTTCTTTGAAATGCGATTTATTCAAATAAAATAGAATTAACCGTTTGCAGATAAATCTACGGCCGCAGAGTAGGTTCAATAACTATCACAATATACCACAATACTGGCTAGGTTGACGGCCAGCTGCCTCTGGACCAACCTCCTTCCCTCGTGGTCTCAGATCACGCCGTTACTTCCCCTTAACACCCTACAAATTTTAGCGCGAAACATCGCGTCGTCACGCCAACCAAGAGTTCTTTCACTTATTTTCCTCGACCAGGTGTGCAGTCAGCTTCCGAGAAAATCGGTCTCGGGGAATGAGCCAAAGTACCTGGCCTCTGACCCTCCTTACCTGCTCGCACACTTTTATGCCATTCTGTCACTTTTAACACCAACTAAGCCACCGCTAACTGTACCTTTTTAACATGCGCTAATTTCCAAATTATATCACTTCAATAATTTGTGGATTTGCAGTTTCAGCTTCAACTCATAGGGACAGATGCCAAACAAACATTTCTTGCAGAAATGGAAACTTTAACATGAAATAAAAAGTGTGCTACCAATGTATTGCGCAAATTGCATAAATGGAATTGGCAAAGATATGCCATCAGGTGGAGTATTATTAAAATGATAAGCTAGCGGAAGAAAAAATTGAAAGAATCGTAGTTGAAGACAGTGGCATGGAAACAGTGACGAGGATGGCAGCAATAATGAATAAACAGACGAAGATATGTTAGGTTTAGAAGAATTAAATTATGTATAAAGGTAAAATTGCTTAACTCAATGTTAAGTTGTTCTGATTACGTGAAAACCCTTTATGGAGCTACAGTATTTATTTTGTTGGAAACTATGCGACTTCCATGAATAGCAACACATCAAATAACAATGCATTGTTACTTGAGAGGTGAACTCATCGCAGTGAGGTGTATCTACCATTGAAGGACTGGAAAAATGGGTAAGAGACTCGAATCAAAGCATTTATTTAAATATTTCAGCGTTCAAGGAACATTGCGCAGCCTATAGCTGTTTCATTATCTGTGGATAGATTATAGAACATTCGCTACCACCACTTCTCTTTTTGTTATTTTTCTAAACTAAAAGTGAAACTTTAGATCATTATATAAATATCCAATGCGGTGTATGCCTTGGCGACTAGGGGAAGTGAGTTTCAGTCAGGTGGGTGGACCTTCAAGACTTGAACCCGAGATCATTCGGTCTTTCTAATTTCTGGCCTATTCATCTTAGGGATTAGGACATCACAGCAGCACAAACTAATCACCAGTTGTTTATTATATGATATACTTACTTTACTAGACATCTTTGGTTGTAATTCAAATTCTGTCTATTAGAGCAAAAGAATAGGCAAAAGGTTTTGACTTAAAGCGAAATAATTTCAGTTGGAGAGACTTTCATGAAAATTTTTCGGTTCTCATTTTTTTGGAAAATACTGAATAAAATACTTTTTGTTTCTTATGTTTAGTTTATATTTTTCAATATACACCTACAAGTTCATTAAAACAGTATACTTTGTTTGTGTGGACTTCTAAACGTTTATAACGGTGAAATCTACACATCGATATTTTGGGTGAAATATAATACCTCATTTATATCCTCTGCACAGCATTGAAGATTTTGATCTAAAGATATGTGAGCCAAAATTAAAATTTTCTGCGATACGTAGGTTAGAACACTTTCGTGTTGCTAATAAAGCACTGTATAATATTAATAAAAGTAACTTAATAATATCCTAAAACGTAATTACAAAAATATTATAACCTGAGGTATGTTCTCGTACATACCTGAAATTGATACAAAATGAATTCAGTACTCCTAAATACAAATGACACCAAATGGTTTCCTTAATTTTATTTTAACAACAACAATGTACAACAACTTGAACCATAAAGTGAAACAAATAGCTTTTGTAATGTTAGTTCTACTAAATTGTATGAATCTACTGCTTTTAGGTAACAAAATACTTAACAACTAGTGCACTTAGTTATTAATGAAGTACAGACAAGAACCAGTGGTTTACAGCTTTTTGTATTCAAGCATAATTAAATACTGCTCAAAGATTATAGGAAACTGACCCGCTGGAAGTAAATAATACAATGCGAAACAATGATTCTAATTATACTTAGTGCTTCAAGCAGAAGCTGATGAAGGGTTTTGTCGAGTTTTGTTATTTTGGGTGTAAAAGCTGCATGGTAAACAGTTATTTCACTTCAGAATTTTTTCACTACATCCATTTGGATGATTAAAGTTACGTTTAATAATAATTAGAGTCAGATCCATAACACAGGTCACAATAATAGTTCAGTTCACTTTCTGCTTTTTAGTAGTTTTACTAGCTGGGAATATTAGTTTGACTAGTTTCTTGATAATTAAATACAAACAAAGTACAACAGTCACTGCTGCCATTAATAATACTGCAAGGACATCTAGGAGCAAATAGTGGTACCAAGGCAAGTCTACAGCGGCTGACTTCAGGTGACTAGCCCCATTATGTCTTATGACGTATTCGGTCCAATAAATGGCCGTTTCCAATGCTGTACGTGGTCTGTCTCTGAAGATCTCAGAAAGATGCTTGGCGTTCTTCCGATAGCTGCAAAACACCAGAGAGAATATTAGAACGTTACTACGTATGGGAAACCTTTCTCTGTGATATGTTACACTCGCATGTTTTCACCACTCAGTTGTCTAACCTTATTAAAGAAAGAGAAGCGTTTTATTTCATTTCTTTTTTTAAACAATCAAAGTATTTATTCTTTCTAGTCATTACGCACGAACCTAAATCCGAAATATTCGTAAAAATGTGAACATTTTATGTAAAGAAATGAATGAATGATGGAATATGGACTTGTTTTCTTACAAGCACAGATAACAAGACATAAGAGCTTGAATACTCTACGTGAAATTCTAATTTTTCTGTCATGTTTGGGCCTACTGGCAAGAGGAGGTATTACATTCTAGAAAAAATTAAAATAAAATTAGATATACATATTTCAACATTTTATGAATACAAAAACATAATTTTCATAAAAATGAATCTGAGTGTATTTCCTGTAAGCAGCTTCTGAAAATAAAAATGAACAATAGCGTCAAACTTGGTATTTTAATCAAAGACGAGGAGATCTAAGAAAGCCCTTTATTCCAAACTACACTATAGTGGAAAGCATTCAAGATATTTTTATTTGATTTTCTAAAGGATATCTAAACGTGAATTAAAATTAATACATTTATGATGTTCACATGAACATAATAATACTTCTGGGATTAGCCGTTCTGGTTCTTCATTTGTAAGGAATTTTGTATAATTTTTAGGGCATAAAAGAGACACAAATTTGATAGTAAATATACAAATCTTTGGTTAATATCTGCCAAAGTAATCTTTGGGAACACAACAACTTCTGAGGTATTGAATTTTCAGATTCGGTTATGATTTTTCTAAGCTTTTTAACACTTTGAAAATATTTGAGTTGCAGAGCCATGACTTTAGTGAACAGTTTTGAAGATTGGAACTTCGTTTTAGCTTGTGTAATAATATTTTAGATAAATGTACAGGGTAATTCCTACGAATATAAAACGTGCAAACTCATACATGTGCGAAAAATATTATCACTGTAAATGGTTTATATCTTTCAGGTTTTCTTTAAAACGATAAATAAGTCTTGTAATACCTTTTGAATTTTGGTTACAAAATGATACAGCATATGCTGACAAGTTTATGTTTGAGATTTTTTAAGCAATTCCACAGCATATCTGTTAACTTTAACAGTACTAATGAATCATTAAAAGAAATACTCCACTGAAATGTGTGCAAAATATACATATCTTTAATTTATAAAAATATCTGAATCTCTTAAGCTCATAAATTATTTACATTTTAATCTTCATTCACATACAAATGTCCTGGGTCCTAGGGTGTACTTTAAATAATCAGTACCTTCTGAATTAAACTTTTCGGAGAAAATTATATTTCAATATTTTTAATAATTTTTGAGCTTCCACAACTTGAAGTTATCAACCATAGTTTAAAGCTTTTAGCAGGATTTCCTTAAAAGGTTAGCCAAAAGTTTCAAATAAATTGTTTTCTTAATTAAACCAGTTCCAAAGATAAAACTATTTAAAAATTGTGTACCACTTTGTATTTTGTGCTAAAATATACAACGAAAAGTTGTATTAAGTTCTACAAAATAAGAATAAAAACTTTTAAAATGAATCCTTATTATTTAACTGTTTTAGAAAAGCTTTTGTTCAAAGATTTTCTATTTTTACTATTTTTTTTTCTACGGGAAGGGCTTTGTCCGAAAGATTCCATTTTACTATGGTACTTCCATAGGTTTAATGGATGAGATGACCGAAATTTAAATATATTTAACTTTTTCATCACATAAAGATATAATTAAGCTGTGATCCCAAGTTATAGGAAGATCGTCCCAAAGTAAATACGAGATAACCAGATTCGTCGCATAAAGATTTCGTTCCACCCGCCCTTCAAGGGTACTGTAGGCTATTCTATGGAAGTGATACGTTTCCGGTGCAACAAGAAGTACTTTGCCTTCAGCGAGTTCCTGAAGACTTCTGTGACGTCCACTGTTTGACGCTACAGGGTAGATTAGAGAAATCTTTTGTTGTACTTATTACCCAGGACAAGAAGACAAGCTAAAGGAATGCGCAACGTTGCTGTTTCCTCGGGGTGTATGCTCACCTTCCGAGAATGTCAATGTGTGTAGTGTTTAGCGCCCACGGTTACTACATACGGCACCGCAGGCGGTGAAACTGATGATATATGAGATGAAGGTGGAGCACCGTTGGAATGAGATGGCGGGGGAAACCGGAGGTTCCGGAGAAAACGCGCCCCAGCGCCGTGTTGTCCACCACAATCTCACTTGCGGTCGCCTGGGATCGAAACCGGGCCACCTTAGTGAGAGCCAAGCGGTCTAACCACTGAGCCACGGCGCGGTCCCGAGACTGTCAAGGATGCAAGTCCCGTTAAAAATACACAAGTGGTGTCAAATAGCTCACCCATACATAATAACTATCGTTGCAGCAAACATTAGATCTGTCAGCATGGGTGACTCATATGCACTCTCATGCACTCATTTCCTAGTAAACAGATCCGCTACCGTAGCAGATCAACAATTCAAGCTCCTCTGCCGTTCATACCTCTCTAGGCTTCTTGTCGTGCGCATACAGCACTTCTTCTAGTTCCTTCGTACGTCTTGCGTACTTTATTACACGAGAAGAACGAGAATGGATACTGCCAACAAAGTGAAGTGGGAGTAAATAACTGAAATAGTGAAATGACTGTGATTTACTTACACAAACTTTAAGATTTTCATTGGAAAAGTTGTTCTCCATAAAATTCATCTATTTTTAAAAGTTCAAAACTTAATTTCCTATAAGGTATGCAACTGTCCAACGTAATTAACATGCAGTACCTTGGATTATTGAGAACGGTGTTTAAAGCTTGAAGCAGGCTCTCCTTTGTTAAGGAGTCATAATGTAGAAGCACCGCTGCACCTCTTGACATTATGTTTCTGATGTTAAGTTCCTGATCAGCAAACATAGGGATACCCACCATCGGTACTCCAGTATAAACGGCTTCCTGAGTACCCATCAGGCCACCATGGGTTATAAAAACTCGCACATGAGGATGTTCTGCAATCAAATATAATCAGTTTATTCGTATATATACGTAATAATATATTTCGTTAGGTAGTGTATGTACAATATAACTTCTTTGTTATAGTGCTTTCAGTTCAGAGACAAAAGAAGTGTGTTTTATATGAATCAGTAACCTGAAAATTAACAGATTCTCGTATTGTTGAAAACGAGACCAAGATATGGAATGTGACAATGGGGAAAAATGTGTGCACTCATATGCGGTTAGGGAATAATAGGTTTAAGGAGTAGTCCAGGGGAAGACAGGTAGTAGTGGTCAGCTCTAAGCGCCAAATATGCTCCCGAACGAAAGGCAAGTTAGCATGTAACGTCACCGCGCTGATTTCTGCGCGACAGGAAACGTATCGGGTATTAATAATATGTACAACTACATCCTAGTAGTTTATCTGAAGGTCCGGCATGTTATAAAGTAAATAAAGTAAAATATAACAAAGTAATTTTATCTGCAAATTAGAGGAGACCCATTCAGAACAGAATTGCGTGGACATTTTCCGACTCTTTCTGTTTCGTTTTTATTTAACTAGTTTATCAATGTCAGGAAGTAATGTCTGGGAAATTTGTAATCGAAGACTGCATGTTAGATTGTGATGCAAGGTACTTCGGGGTTTGGACTTAGCTAATTTCATAACAGAAAGAAAAAATTGTTCGCACACATATGTCGAGCCAAACGTACACAATGCATGTGCGTGCGGCAAGTGAATAAAGCCTCAGAAATCTGCTTTGGGGAACATTCTTTTAAAAATCAGCCAACCTTTTCTTATGTGTATATTTTTCCTTCAATAAATCGTCACATTATAAATTTAACAGTTTCATTTGGTATATGACAGCTACATTGTTGTCATCAAGTGTTCTACACCTGACTGAACCTTCATATTCTGTATTCAAGCGCCTTTTATATAGGCAACTTGGTGCTACACGGTTCTTGCCTGACCTCACACGCACTTAAGGCTTCGCTCCCGGGTGAAATACGTCACAACTCTCGAAGCTGACTTCCTCTGGAGTACAGTCAAATTATCTTGAGGTGGCAGCTGATTTTAAGTTGCGCATTAAATGAATTAGTTTATCGCCACACCTGGAAGGAGAGTGAGGATGATTTCTACATGTGGAGCAGTTGATGCATACACCATCAATAGCTCCACAGTAGAAGTCATCCTTACTATACTTCCTGGTGTGGTAATAGACTAATTCATTTAACGTGCATCTTTACTCAGCTGCCCCCTCAATATAATTGTACTATAGTCAGAGCTGGTTATTTTGTGCTGGCTTTGAAATTCCGTTCCCTGCACATAAAACAGGATGTGAAAAAAGGAGTAAGGTCCTACTATTTTACAAAAGTATAGAATTGGTAAATTCAAACAAAGAGTTGGAATATATTTTGGAAATAATTAATTTGTGAAATACATTTTATCTGCCAACATAAGGAGAAAACATATAATTACAAGATACCATTTTACTGAAGAAATAGGCCTTTTTCTGTTAAACATTTGTCTCGGCAAGGTGTCGAATTATCTCTTCCAGAGTCAATATAACAGGTGAAGCAGAAGAATAAAGTAAAAGTTTGTTACACAAGAATCCCTACTGCTATATTATGTCAAAGATTTAATATTCTAATCACTTTGACCATCGATTGCCTCGTAGATAGCGCTGTCCGCTGTTCAATGTTTATTTGATTATCTGAAAAACAAAAACAAATACACGACTTCTACAATGTACAGAAATATATTTTATTATTCTGATTCCTTTTCATACTTAATATTAAAACTTAATTGTTAAAATTGAATGCACATCCACAGAGTAAGCTGAAGATGGACTACCCGACAAGTTACAATCGATCTTGACTGGTAAATCATTCCTGTTAATGACAGGAGATGCCCCTTTATCCTTCTTTCCACAAATAATTTGTTTACAATACTAGTCTTTAGGTTGTCCCCGTAGCTCAGCCGAAAGAGCACCCCCCCTTGCTGTGCTAGGGGTCACGGGTTCGATTCCCGGCTGTGGGGTTGGGGATTTTTCTCCGACCAAGATAATTCCCCATCTTCTACAGAGTCTGGAAGTATGAACAAGAGTGTGAATGTGTGCGTGATAAAATGATTAAATCCTAAAGATAACGTGTAAACATCTTCAGTATGTTCCAAAGGAGAACGGCCGCCGATATGACCATAGCAGTTAAAGGCGGGGTATAAATGTAATAAAGGATGGGAAAAAATGCTGGTCTGTCTAACGCTTAACTATTTGCTATTTTTGCATTACGATAATTATGATTCTTTGCTATTTAAGGCAATATCATCTTACAGGTACTAAAGGCATCGATTCTGTATCTTTTGTTATACAATGTTTAATAGTTTTATGATTTATAATCCAGGTCGATTTTTACTGAGGTAACGGATACATTTACGTTTAAGACTATCAGGATTTGATGTTTATTATGCCCTTGAAATTTAAGACTTCTGCGCTAACACCTCGGACCTTCAATTTTTTCACTAGCTAATATACTTACTTCGCAAGAAACATAGACACCTATTCGTGGACATTAATTGAACGTTTTAACGAGATCATTTGTAGTAGGATTGTTTAACTCCTATGATTTACAGTTATGTTAAATTCATTTTGAATGAGGACTTCTGTGCCCAAACCCCTCAGAAAATCAAGACAGGCATTGCATTTTCATTCATTCATCCATTCATTCATTCATTCATTCATTTTGTCGATTTATGTCCTCCAACGTTGTCATATCAGACGTTGAATGGAATGGGTGGAATGATGCTCAAATGAGCCCGGGGTCCATTGGGCTAGAGCTACCCGAAATTCGACTTTCTGTATAAGGGTAAAACCCGGAAAAGCCTTATCCAGGTAGCTCGCCCTGATTCGAACTCGGGACCTTTTGAACGTGAGGCAGACAGGCTACTACCCATGCTATCGAGTCGGGCGCATTGTATTTGTTAGAAAATATGAATATGGTAATGCCTCCAAAATCTTTCAGTTGCCAACTTGAAAAATTAACCTAATACCAAGTTTGGAATTTGTCCGACTCTTCTGCTTTGTGTGTGTGTGTTGGGGGGGGGGGGAGCTATAGATTTAACGTACTTGGAACTAAATTTAATTATTACAGAAATGTTTTATAGGAAGTGAAACAAATGAAATCTGCAACAAAATATACTTACTCAGAATTTGCAACTGAGGTGCCCATTTTACAGTCTTGATGTCCTTAGGAAGTCCTTCGATGGGATCCGTTTTCCAGATGACTTTATAAGGAAGTTCCTTAAAGGCACCAACAAAAGCGTTTATTTTCTCCTTAGGAAGTGTGTCGCTTCGTATAAGTGATCCCAGACAGAGGTAAATTACACCTTGTTTCCCCTCATTTAGGAACATTTCCAGATCCTGTAAACACAACAGATTCTCATGAGCTAATCATCACTTAAAAGTTCTTGGAAGTTTCCTTACCAAAACCTGCACATAATTATACAGTCGAGAACAATGAAGCATGCCAATGCTTCTCTTTTGTTATAGTGCTTTTCTTCATTTAATGCTTGTAGAATCTCATATGTTTTCCAGTCCAGCCTTGGATGAGCCAACCTTAATAGTTTCTAGTCAAGTCTGATACAAATGCATTAAACTATGAATAAGCGTCAGGCCTTGGAAACTTTAAAGGAAAGAAAGTGCGAAAGTATTTCACTTGAGTGACTGGAAGGCAATCTTCGTCACGACTGTCCACATCAGACCTGGAGTGAACAGGGCTAGTATTAAACTAAAATGCACGGCATTCAAACTAGCCAATGAATAATTGTTTCCTTGCAGCTCAGGATCAAAAGAAACGGGAAGGTAAATAAAAGCATTAAATAGAATGACAGAACCAGTTTAAGGCAGTAGTTCTAAGCTTGGCAGAGCCAGTTTAACATTTCCTTATTATATGAAGTCTAGCATATAACAAAACGATTTTATGCGTTCGAATGTGCTTTGAGAGGGTACACGTGATTGAAAGGATGAAAGGAAATAAGCGTGGGCTTAGTTTCACGGACTTTATTAGGATGGGTTCTGGGTTCATAACTAGCTCAGAATCTTTGCATGCATTTCATATCCCTGGAGTGGTACACACCAGACTTCTTCGTTTTCCGTCTCCTTTATTCAATACTGCTTTCTCTACTTGTACGGGGTTTCACACACACACGCGCGCGCGCGTCGATGCTTCCGTCGATTTCCACGCAAAGAGTGCTCCAGGTAGAGCATTGACTTGTCCCCTTCCCCTTCCCTCTTGAGGTTAATGGCCAACACTTTCTTATCTGTCTTTTTTTGTTGTTATAATTTTACGTCCTTTAACGTTAAGTCGTATCGGACGTTGAATGGAATGGGTGAAATGATGCTCAAATGAGCCCATAGTTTATAGAGGTTAGAGTTACCCCACATTCGTCTTTCAGGATAAGGAAAAACAACGGAAAAAAACCTTATACAGGTAGCTCACCCTGACCGAGATTCGAACTCGGGACCTCTTGAATGTGAGGCAGACACTCTACCACCACGCTCACGAGATGGTCCTGTCTTTGTTTAGTTCAGTTTTACCATGAATTACCCTTACGCCTAACGGTATTTCTTCCTGTCTGCCTAAACTAGGAGTGTAGTGCTTCAGCTTATAAGTTACTTTAGTAAATAATGAATCAAAGTAAATTTAAAATTATATATATTAAACTAGTATTATTCAATTAGTATGATTTTTTCTACCGGATATCGTTTATTTTGTGTAACTAAAGCAAACTCGTTAATCTATAGCAAGTCAACTGAAGTAACATTTTCCATAAATCGCTGCACTGTAGATTTCTAACAGCTGTAGTCAAAAGTTTAAGTCCAAGACGCTAGATGTTAGACTTGCAAATATGCACCATTCCCACATCACGAGAAACTCCTGAATACCAGCAGTACTTTAAATGTCAGAATAAACACGAGCTATTTGAAAAAAAAAAACTAATGCAAAAAGGCATTATGTTTTATACCGATGCACAAGGATTGTTCCATAAAGAATGATCATAATTTTTACGTTCATAATTTTTCGCAATAAATGCAATCTTATTATATTCTGTTAGCTTAATGTGAAACAAACATGTCGTAGTGGTTTCATTGTTGGTAATTCTGGTTCGCGCCTGTGAGAACTAGGCAAGTTCAGACATGTTCAGTATCGCCTACCGCTGCAGTCGAGGTAACATGCAGTTAAAGTTGATGAGGAAGAACCGGAGTTTCTGTCAAACGTAATCACTGCTGATGACACTTGGCTACATAATTTTAATCCTGAGGGCAAACAGCAAAACTCATCACCAACCACCAAAAAAGCAACTGTGATTGCTTCTGCTGCGGAAGTTATGGTCATTTCATACTTTGGTACTCATGGAATGGTTTATCAGCATGTTGTACCTGCATACACATCAGTAACTGGAAAATACTACAGGGATGTCCTGAAAACATTGCAAGTCCATATCGGGCGCAAAAGACCACATTTCCATAAAGGAGGCTGGGTGCTGCACCACGATAATGCGCGCCCGCATATTGCCAATATTGTTGCAGAATAGGTTCCACAATCGGAAAATGCAGCATATGAAAGTTCTGTTGTGTCTGCCATACTTTCTTTTCTTCTATTTATCTCTTCCTATCTTCCCTAGTAGTCTATAGGATACAGAGACTAGTGGAAGTTCCTAATTAGGCAGAACCAAGGAAGAAGGGAACGAGATATGAGCCCCTTCACAATGAAATGCATGAAACTGGTGATTCGCTTTTGATTCAGCACGCCATATATTAAATGCAGAGGGAGAAGGTAATGAAATTCATAAGCGCAATAGCTGGATATGCCAAAATTGATAAAAAAAACGTAGTCAGGATATTAGGACAGAATTAAAAGAAGAAGAAATAAACCATACTATTGAAAGAAATAGAAATCAATGGAAAGAACATGTTTAGAGGATAAATAATAACAGAATACCAAAAATAGCCTTAAACTAAAACCTATAGGAAGAAGAAACCAGGGAAGAACGAAGAAAAGATGGGCAGAACAATTTGGAGCCGAAACGGGTTAAACAATCCAAAGCCATGAGGTAGAAAGATGATAAGGATGAGGATGAGGATGAGGATGAGAATGAGGATGAGGATGAGGAGGATGATGATGAGGAGGCTAAGGAGAAGGATGAGGAGAAGGATGAGGAGCAGGATGAGGATAAGCATGAGGATGAGGATGATGTTAAGGATAAGGATATGGATGAGGATGAAACTGAGGATAAGCAGAAGCAGAGGCAGAAGGAGAGGGAGAAGGAGAAGTAGAAGGAGAAGGAGAGGGAGAAGGAGAAGGAGAAGGAGAAGGAGGCAACTCTCACCACCTATAAAAACATTTCCACTTATGTCACGGATGCCAAATTACTTCTACACTTATTCCCTGCAGTTAAAATGCCAATGTGACAAAATTAATGTATTCAACTCGTGGACTATCTTAGAACGTCACTTGTGAGAATGTGGTATAAACAACACCGAAAGCGACATTCATTCACTTGTTTCTTTATGATCAAGATTATAAACCTGTTGCATAAATTAATATTATCCATAAGTAGTCAACACAAATTACTCTTATCTGTAGTACGACACAGGTCGTATTATACGTCACCTGATATGTAATGCTTCAGAAAAGTTGTTTACACATATTACTATCTTATCACGTGCAAAGTACTGAGATAAATTTTTCACTTTATGGTATAACTTTCGTCTTGTTAAACCAAGGATAAGCTAAGAATTCCCAACATGGAGCAGGACTTTTGAATAAACTAACGTTTAATTGAGTTCTTATTTACAATAAAATCTGAAGGTTTTGCTATTGTCCTAACTCTAAATTTTTCATGATTTCTAGGAAGGAACTGGTCTTCAAATCGGTGTTCTTTTTTTATTGTTTTTAAGGTGGTCATATTCGTCTTTACGATATCAGAAGTTAATGAGCAGTTCCAAATGTAATTAATATAACTGAAAATTTTTACATGCACAACATTTATTCTGAGTATCAATTAGTCGACCTCGATCAATCATAATTTACTGTGCAAGGTGCGACGGTTCCATGGACACCAGGAATCCTCCATTTCTATGTTTGAATGTTTTCTTTGGTCTCTCATATTAACAATTCATCATAATACTGCCTATTATTTGATGACCGAGCGGGATGGCTCAGCCGGTTTCGTCTGTGGCCCGCATTCCGGAGGCGCGGGTTCGATTCCCGTGACCGACCTACCTGAACAATGGCTTTTTCAGGGTTTTTTCCGGGTCATTAGGTGAATGCTGGGTAGGTTAATTACATGCCCCGAATTTCCTGTCCTACCATTGCATCTCCATTACCATTTCACATCATCTCTCATCTGGTGGTCTCTTTCAGGTTAGAAGTGTCGGCGGGTGTCTCGGCGGTGCATGGCAGGATGATATGCTCTGAGGAAAACTACTTCCTCCTCCGGTAGGTCGGTTGTCGGTTCTGCCTCCTCTGTTGGGACCATTTTGGAACCTTTGGGGCTCGGATGCTGGGCTCGTTACCGTCCCGTAGTAGGAGAGCGTGTCCGTTGTCCTGGCCTGTTGGAGGAAGTGTCTATCTAAGTAAAGTGTAGGGACCCTGCCCTCTATACTGTCATGGCCCCTTGGGTCGGCCGCCCTCTGCCTCCTTCACTTCACGCTTCCTCCCGGGAGTGCCCCACTTGGAGGTATAGGAACAATGGGCCCAGCATAGTGGCCTAGTACGAATTCCCTCAGTAATTAAATACTAATTCTAATCCTATTATTTGGTGTATTATGCATAGAACCTTTTCAGCCACACTTCATCTCAGCAAGTTTCTGCACTATAGGAACAAATACGTTAGATATATATGGTTTTATAGGTCATCAAAATGCATTTTCCACATTTTTATAATAAAGTCATTTTTTTAACATTTTGGTGCATTTTCCGGTCATTTTCTTTCTTTTTCGCGAATTTATTGGGCACTTTCATCTGTAGCCCGCAATCGGGAGGCCCACGTTCGATTGCCGTGGCAGACCTGACCCTGACCCATGGTTTTTTTTTAAAATAATCTTCGTTTAAAAGTGTATTTATATCATAATCTTTTATGAAATGGTAACTTTGTAAGCGTGGTAAACATGTTATTAACACAGGTCAGCGTCCTAATAGTGCTGGTGAATATATGGCGCATCAATTGCAGGAATCGCCGATTACATCATGCAATTCGTGTAGATTGCATCAGTCAGGACTTCAGGAGCTAGAAGTGTAGCAGCAAGCAGAGTAGTTTGTGAAGTATGTAAATTTTTGTGCTGTGGAACTGAAATGCCGAAACAGAAAGTCAACTGTGTCCCGTTTGAAGCAGTATGCTTCAGAGTTTGGCAGAAACATATGTTTTATAAAAGTGAAAATGACCTAATTAATTTTCAATTTATTTATTATTTAGTACCAATAATTGCATTATTTACTAAGAAAGTTAATTTTAAAATGTGGTTATTCGAACCATATATATTATTATTATTTGTGTGTGACAGTTATTAATTTATTATTATGAAAGAAATTGTTAATTTTTATTAGGTCATTTTTATACATTTTATGTGCCCTTTTTATATTCTAAGGGCATTTCATAGCTCAGTTTTAGAGAATTTTTAGGTTAACAACTTCCAGGGCCTAGTAATCAAAATTACGAACATGTGGGATTTTAATAAAAAAAATCCTTAGATTCATCTCCAAGAAAATACTCGATAAAATGTCTAATGTGTAGTTTTGGTAGGGGTAGTACTTGAAGATATTCATGTCATGTCCTAAGAGTATCCTGAGCTTTAATTTCAGATTCAGGAAGCACGAAAACATGCATTTCTGGCACAATTTGATCCGAATTTTTGTTTGAAATGCAATACTTTCTTTTCTTACTTTCTATAGTAGGAAATATAAACAGACTGAAATAATACTGCCAGGTGTGCAATACCTTATTTGTTTATTTGTTTCATAATATGGCACATACTCTGCACAAAAGTATTAACTGCGAGGAGGCGTTTGAAGAATGACCAAAGAGGTTCAGAAGAAAAAAAAAAAGCGAGGTAAAACTTTCTTTGAAGCTTCATAAGTTGCCGTTATTTATTTTGCGTTATCTGAAGCATCCGACTTAACGACCGGGAATATAACGGACATGCTAGTCCTCATATATTACGATAGTAGTCTACTAGATTACCTCGAAGAATTACTGTCCCATAAAACAGGACGTCTTACAGAGCTCCCTTCTTCGTTGACGTATATAAATGACAACTTTCAAATACACATTAAATTAGATAACTAAGCATTTTACACATGATTCACTCTAATGCTAACTACTTAGTTGATTCAGATGTCTGACGCAGGAAAGTCGATGGTGTATGTAATAGAAGTTATAATTGGTTTACCTAACTGACTTTTATACATCCATTGTTAAAGGATTGGCCGCACCATGGCCGAGTGGTTAGATCGCTTGGCTGTCACCTAGGTGGCCCGGGTTCGGTCCCAGGCGACCGCAAAGTTGGATTTGTGTTGGACATCATGGCGCTGGGGTGGGTTTCCTCCTTGTCCTCCGGGTTCCCCCACCATCATTCCACGTTTGCTCCATGAATAATCTCTTCATCATCCCTAGTGTTGGATCGACCCCTCAATGTGACCCCACATTCATGAATGGGAATGAAATTGACACAAAATTAATTGAATTCCTTTGTGACTCCGATGATACCTAGGATTTGCCTTTTGATTTTAAGCGTCTACCATTTCCCGTGCGTTTGGCCTTTGCAATGATCATAAATAAATTGCAAGTGCAGTCCTTGGAAGTTTGCGGAATCAGCTTGGAGTTTCCCTGTTCCTCTCATAGAAAATTATACGTCGCGTGTTCGATAGTCACTAAACCACCATCTAATATACTTACGCGCCATAAAAAAAAAAAAAGAAAAAAGAGCATTGTTTTCTAGAAAGGTTTAAATTTATTAACTTAATTTTAACTATGCTGTATTTAAAATTCACCCCCAATTGCAGAATAAATAACTAACTAATCCAAACTTCTTGCCTTATATAGATAAGTTCAAACAACTTTTATTGGCAGTACGAAGTTGGCCGGGTCAGCCAGTATCATATAAATAGTATTTCAAAATAAAACTAAGCCCACATTCTTTCACAAACACAAGGACGTACAAACACACACACACTTCTTTTAAAAAGCTGTCTTTTTAATTTTTTAAGTCAAGGATACTCCAAACAAGCATTTCATAAATACCACTGGGCAACAAAAAATATTTTGTTAACGTTCTGAGCACTTCATGAGGCAATTCCTAATAATTTTGGGTTGAGAAAAACAAATGAAAAAATGTTATTAACGCTAATTACTATGATATACACAAGGTGGAAGTATTACATATTAACGAATTGAGAGAAAAGGATACATTTTAATTACATACATGCTAATAACAATGAAAGTGCATTTGATTTCTTTTAACTAGTAATTACATGCTAAGAGTTCTAAATTGCTGGAAAAATACTTCCCAAATAGTCGTGTCTGAAGAGAATCATGTGGTGGTCTATTGACTTCGTCGTCTTTTAGCTTTGCCTCTTGTGATGGAGTTCAGCAGAATCCCTATTCAAAGACCAACAGTAATCCACAAGCATTGCTTCATTCCAACAGTTCTTATATCTTTGTTCCATAACAGAAATATCCTGATGGAATCTCTCCCCATGTTCATTACTAACAGCTCCACAACTAGGAGGGAAAAGGTCTAGGTGGGAGTGGAGAAAATGTATCTTAAGGGATATGTTGCATCCAATGTTGTATTTCTGCAGGAGCACTGTCACCAAATGCTTGAAGTTGTCATCTCCTTTGTTGCGTAAATATCCATGAACAACACCCTTGAAGGTTTTCCAAGATTCCAGTTCTTTCCCCACCAAAATTTTGTCAAATGCAGGATCCTTTACAAGTTCTCTTATTTGTGGTCCGACAAAAATACCTTCCTTAACTTTTGCATCACTTAATTTCCAAAATTTCCCTCTGATTGTGTTTTGTTATTTGTCAGGTGTGCCAACTCCAAAAAGGTTCCCCCAAATTTAAATTCTTCATTCTAAAATATTAAATGTCACTTTATCGTCAAAACAAGAGCTAATTAATCATTTTATGGTAATTTTTTAATTCAACGGATTGAAACACATGTAAATTCACTATTTTTAAACCCGAAACATTTTCTTTGTTACCCAGTGTACTCGGAATCGAAGTTTTGTGTGATATGCACATGGATTAATGTGATGATAAATGAAACAGTGAGAAAACACCCACTGAAACATATCTTGAAGTATAATTTTTCTTCTGTGTCCTATGTGAAGCTAACACACCGGATTTATTCGTGAAATTTAACTCCCTCTTACACGTACAATGTAAATTGTTTTATTGTAAATTCTGGAAGTTTTGGTTCATATCATTGTAGATGTACAAAACCAGTTCAAAAAGCATTTGAAAATAGTTAACTACTTACCTTTGGAAGAGCACCTTCATCCTGAATATGAAGTCCTCCGACTTCTATAAAGCCTGGTACACTAGGTCGGGGCTGATTGATGCTCAAATGACTGTTGACGAAAATGAGACTCGTATTTTTCTTCAACTCCGAAATAGGTGGCATATCCTGGCCCAGGTGTTTCCTTGTAAGTTGATCCATTGGACGTTCAGAGAAATAGTAATGGATGCACTTCAGTGCTTCAGTTGACACCAAGTTGGTCAGCCTCTGCCAGAAGTTCATTTGTGGAGTGTATGGAAGAAAGTAATTAGGAATAAACGATGGATTATCAGGATTTGCTATACGATCATTACCCCATGGGAACATAACACTGGATACCCCGCTAATCATTGGAGCATTAAAATAGTGACCAAAACCCAAGAAGCAATCCACTCCAAAGATTTCTGAGATTATCAAATCGAACTTTTCTCTAGACTTTATCAGCTTTTGCACTTCAGGATGCTCCAATGTTATTTCGCACATGTTATATGTTTCGAATAATATCCATTTTACAAGCTCCTTTACACGTAGGCTCCTCACAAAGTCCACAGTGAAGTTATTTATTATATTTGGGAGAGAACCCTCTACACTGATGTCTGTATAGTTGGCGATAGGATTCTTTTGAGGAAAGTGTCCTACGACGTATACTTGATGGCCTTTAGCAGCTAGTCCTTTAAGAAGTGCCTCGAACATAACGAAGTGACTTTTGCCATTCAGGTAGAACAAGGCGAGAATTTTTGCTGAATCACCACTGTTGCCTTGGCAGATAACCAAGAAAGTGACAATGACTAAGGCTCCAAGGCACTTCATCTGGAACAAAGATATTTAACAATTATTTAACATTTGATTAAAACTAGGTAAAGTTTTCACACATTGAGGAAACGTGAGAGTTGATACTTAAGACTTTTGCATTTAGAACAATTAATTTGAATTGAAGCTACTTCTGATTATGGCAAAACCATACAGTTGTCTATCAGAATATGGAATGATAACTGCTCTTGAAAAAGTCAGTCAGCTAACTTATATAATCACTTAAATTACTTTAGTACTTAAAAGTACTCATATACTACATCATAAATTTGAGAATAACAGTTTCAAGTAAGCTTATAGTCGAAACAGTGTATTGTTAATACTGTTACTTTGGCGGGTTCGTAGGATTAAAATCCAACTTGCAGAAATTCAGTTTGTTCTTTATTCCCGTAGAAATACGCCTCGTGCACCTCTAATAACTCACACACGTACGAAATCTTCCAGTCTGTCTGCACACTGTTCGCCAACACTGCACTATTCTCTGACGGCTTCCTGCCAAAAACTAGCCGACTCCCCCAGCCCAATGCATCACTTATATAGACACCAATTGCAGATCAGTTTCTCGGCTCAACGAAACATCATGGTTTTTCCAGACGCAGGAGGAGGGGAAAGAAATGATCCAGTGACTTGTCGTTACATCTCTCCCCACAGCCTCTGCGAGTGCCAAACAGTCACATGAGTAGGCGTGGGCTAAACGCTCTCCGTCTCCTACCCTCCTGCCAGCTGGTTCTATCGTGGCTTCCGACAATCGCGTTCGCTAAAATATTGTTTCCGATCACATTGTTGGTTGGAACCACCGCAAAACCAGCGCTGGGCATACGTGGTCAGGAAAGAAAGAGACAGATAGTGTGCACGAGTGGAGCCTGCCGAGGAAGAGAAAGAGACAGAGATAGTCTGGAATTTCCCGCTGCCATCGTGATTGTTATCAAACGATCGGTAGCTTTCTAGAACAATGACTGGAGGTGTGACAGCCAGCAAAGTGTTAGAGTGCAGTCAGTTGCTAGTGAGTTGTTAATATAGCGTGCAGCTGTAATTGTGAGTTTGTGAAGTGTACCACAGTGAATTGTTTTGTATGTTTACATGTGGTATTGGAGCGAAACGACCTTAAAGACTGCTATTTGTATGTTACGTCATTCTGCTGCTGTAAGGGGTGTACAAAGTTATTGTTTACTGCAGTAAAGAGTATTTTAAATTTCTGCAAACAAGACTTTTAATTCTACGAACCCACAAAGACAAATATATTCTACCATATGTATTATTATAATTTATCATGCTGAAGTGCATGGGAATTTTAGATTTGTGTTACTGATTTCTTTACCTCAAAATCTTTATTAGGGGAAACAAAAAGATGGAAATATATTTCTGTGCGCCCAAGGTTGACTAAAGATAGGAAATCGTTGACTGGTTGTGGATGGTAGAGAGCTTTTACTTAAAGAAAATGTGTAATATATAAGATATAGAATATATAAGGACTTTATATGAAAGACCATAATGTCTCTTGGTTTGTAGCTTAATCTTTTGTATATTTTAATGCATTATTTTACACTATATTCAAGATAAAGCTCAAATTTAGAGACGTTTATCGTTATTCTAACGATGTGTGTGTGTGTGTGTGTGAGTGTGTGTGTATGTGTGTGTGTGTGTGTGTGTGTGTGTGTGTGTGTGTGTGTGTGTGTGTGTTTGTAGCTCAAAAGTGAAAGTTTTAATTAAACGTCAAACTTGATATACTCAATACTTATTTGTGTTGAATTTTTCCATGGATGCTGCTAAAATATTTTCAGGAAGGTATTCTTTTGCATAGAGAAGTTACTCTTTAGATACACTTCAAGATTTTTTTTATTTTATATAAAACGGTTTAGCGCTTTTTATTAAAATGTCTGTATGTTATATCCTGTGTATTATATTCTAAAGAGTTTAATTTGAATAACGCACTTTCTGTGAAATTTGCTTACTGAATATCTTATAACCTTCAATAAAAATAAATTCAAAATTAACACAAGAAAATTGTGTAACTCTTTAAAACACACAAGTGGTAGTAAATAGCCGTTATCGAGATCATCCATGTTTTAAGTTTAGATATCTACTAAGCCTCCGATTACAGGATATGTTTTAAACTTTGGAATTTTTCTTTTTAATTTATATTATTTCGCAAGTGTTCATTAATACACATGCCATTTGTTAAAATATTCTACTTAATTTCAAAGGATTCCTGGTTAAAAATATATAGAGAATAACATAGAAAGTATATAAGTATCACTTTTCATACTAATAGCACATAATAAATATAGGGCAATTATTAACTCCTTAGAGAAAATTGCTTATATGAATTAGATTTAACATTGTCTGTTTCGTACACAATGGGTAGAAACAGTGTTCATTAATGCATTGAAATTATTTACTGGAAATATTTATTTTTCTATCATTTGTTTTCGAAATTATTCAGCTTAGCAGTCAATATTTTCTGTACCACTCTTTCAACGGGACGCGTAGATTATTCTCAATTAACGTGTAAAACCATTTAACTAATTACTAATTACCTTAAATAACTAGTTTATCTTTAGGATGCTTTATGTATTCCTAAACGTCCATCTTCATACAAATTGCAAGCTATCCGTCTTACTCCTCATTGACATTCATTTGATTTGCTCAAAGGAGTAACTGCTCAGTTTCAGTCAGACTGGTTTCCTTTGGAGAATACCGTGAAAATTTGGTGCTTGTAGTTCAATTATATAGCATTTTAAACGCAACAACATAAAGAAAATGTGCGATATAGTATCTAATCTTACATAAGAGTAGGGTTATGGGGCCTTTAGATGGATCATTTGTTGCTGACAAAACTGGCAAGTAAGGCAGCGTCAAACATAAACTAAAATAACTATGACATATTTAAGTACAAAATTTATCCACCTTATGCAGAGGGTTGACCATCAAACATGTCTGGATTGCTGACTTAAGAGTTAAATGGAATAGTTCTTAAGTGAGATGATAAACAGTTAAACAGTTCATTGATAAGATTTCAAAACTCTTTTGTGTAACAGTATCTATTTTCATTAAAATAAATATTTGAGCAGTTTCTAAAGAGATAACTATGTATTGAAGAGCAATGTATATATTTCTAAATATTTTTCTTCACATAAACTAGACAACTCAAGACAAACTTTGACGGCAAAGTCAATATACCAAGTTTGATAAGTAGAAGTATTGTATGGGTCCTTGATGATAGTTTCTCGGGCTAACAGCCAGGTCAGATAAGGGTAACAACCCAAGGGTAGTTTGGTACACCATATAAAACTGTAACTGCTTTCTTTTGTTATATATAAAGTACAGAAATATAATATCCCCAGAAAATTGTTCCGTAAATATGATGGCTATAGATTTGGGTATTTTATACTGCAACTAAAATTATATTATTTGCCACAAAAGAGTTTATTATTTAGGGAAGCGTATACGGCAAATATTGTACTAGATCTAAACACTAGATATCCTATTTATTTTCTATAAATACGTTTTACAGGTGTAGTGAAACCAAAATGAAGTACTTTAGAAGAAAACTCTCTCTGTGTTTCTAAATATAAGATAGAGAGAGTGAGTGTGTGTGTGTGTATGTGTGTGTGTGTGTTTGTGTGTGTGTGAGTGTGTGTGTGTGTGTATGTGTGTGTGTGTGTGTGTGTGTGTGTGTGTGTGTGTTAAATAAAACTACAAAAATCAAGTGAGTAAGAGGAAAGCTTAAGATGAATGATTATTGATCTCGAATGAATTAAGTTTAAAATAAGTAATTTATTGCATACCGTTATTAACACTATCACCTTGTCAGTAGCTGCATCCACATAGAACTGCTTCTACTCTAAACCACATTACTCATGAAAGTCGCCAGTTCCAAAACGTTCATTATTATCACAACTTCACTTACAAAACGCCTGGCGGTCATAAACCAACGGAGCTCATTGACAGACTGCGTTCCGAAACTTTGAAGCCACTTAACCTGCCAGCATATTTCGTCAGTACGCTCTTATCGATTTACCTATCGTTCTCGCGTGTTACATCTCACCGTTTTTTATATTCTCAGTATATTCGTGTCTTTACGTAACACGAGTGAAGGTCATATACATACAACAAACAAAGAAATAGTTAAGTTGGTCATTTTAAGCAACATTTGTAGAATCGTTGTACATGGATCTTCAGCTGCAATTGATAGTTATCTCTAAACTGGGAATTTATTTGTAATTTTAGTTCTTGAACTGTATCATTTAGTTTGCCCTCAGTTTTCATCTCATTTGTACCTATATTAGTACATTAGAATCTGTTAATCCGGATCAACTGGGACTTATGTCTGGATTAAGTGAAATAAGCATCACAGAGAAAAATTATAAATGAAATTATAGTATGTACTGGATAATTTTATTAGAACGTAAGGTACAATATTCCCACCTGATTTTAATTACACAATATTTATTTGTTTGATTTGTGGAAACTAAAAATTTTCTTTTGTTGTTTATCACACCCCTCTTTCATAACGAAATCACGAACGCTCTTCAGATGACAGTAATACGCAGATATCTCTTTATTGTCAGTTTTCTCAACAAAGTATATTACACAATTCAGATGCTACTTAACCTCACTTAATTTCACTTTCAACTTTCGAAATCGACATCCTCGGCTTTAAATTCGCTACTAATGTCCCTTGCGTTGGTTACACTTTTCACAATTTCTTGGCCAGTTATGATGTGATAGACTAGACCATCTTCACCTCTGTTAAGCCAGTCTTCGATCTCGTCTACTGTGACAGCTTTCTCACCAGCCCCAACCGGTGTTTGGTAAAAGTTATTTAACTGAATTGCATTGGTCTAACCGAGCGGGATGGCTCAGGCAGTTTCGACTGTGCCCCGCATTCGGGAGGCCCAGGTTCGATTCTCGTGGCCGACCTACCTGACCCATGAGTTTTTTCGGGGTTTTCCCGGGTCTTTAGGCGAATGCTAGGTAGGTTAGTGACATCCACCGAATTACCTGTCCCTCCATTTCATCTCCATCTCTCATCTGGTGGTCTCTTTCAGGGTAGAAGTGTCAGCCGGTGTCTCGGCGGTGCATGGCAGGATGGTATGCTCTGAGGGAAACTACTTCCTCCTCCGTTGGGACCATGTCCCAGTCAGCGAACTTTGGGGCTCGGATCGCCTGCCTGGTACCATTACGGCTCGGCTACTGGGCTCGTTGCCCTCCCGCTGTAGGGGAGTGAGTTCGTTGTCCTGGCCTGTTGGGGGAAGTCTCTATCCAAGTAAACTGTAGGGACCCTGCCCTCTGTACTGTCGTGGCTCGTTGGGTCAGCCACCCTCTCTCTCCTTCACGCCATCCTTCCTCCAGAGTGTGCCCCACTTGAGAGCATAGGAACAATGGACCCAGCGAAATCCCCTCCATAATGAAATCCCCATCCCAATTGCATTGGTCTAATTCACCACCGTCATCACACAAAAGTTTCTTACACGCAATAGTCAATGCAGAGTTTGAAATGCTGTTTACTACACTTACAAAATTGAAAATCATGGACCTGAAATCGTACACACATACATTCAGAACATACACATGCAAGAGTGGCTCCATTTTTGATAATATTCAGTTACCTGCGTTGTAAGTGACGTCACCGCTCTTCCGGTAAACGTTATACAAATTTTAGGCAATGCGCGGTCTAGCCTTGGCTTCGAGCAAGAGCTCGAGTCTCCGTGAGTATATGTAGGAGTAAGTATGACACTGATAACACTGGAATCCAAGTTAAAGACTTGTTTAATGATAATGACTGCTTCGCTTTTTAATTACGTAGATCTCGAAGTTGCCGACCAATGGACACCAATCTATTTTAATGTCTGGAGTTACCATACATGAAACGCATATTACGCGATAACACGTTATTTGTTATTTTCGGTGGGGCATTTACTTCTCGAGCCACGTCTTGCTTCCTGGACACACAGTCCAGCTGTATTATTCAAGAAAACTGTTTTTCACACCAGAATACCCTTACTCAAGTCAACCTTTTGTTACACGTGGACTTTTTATCTTTTTACGGCCATCAGTTACTAAGAAAGGGTCTAAGAAAGTCACTTTACACAAGCGTCGACCAGATGGACCACCCGCGACGAAGCATTCCCTCTACTGAACTTCTAACCCAACAAACATACTGTTTTACATTTAATGAATATTTCCAATCTTTATATCTAATCTACTATGATTCTTAAATTACTGAATTCGTAATTTCGCCATTAGTGATTTATGCTTGCGTTTCCTCGATGACATTGTAGTTTTACTAAACAACATTGTACACTAGAACTGTTTCTTTAGCTTAGTGAATGAGAAAGGCGAATGTTAAATTAATCCTTCTGAGAAGAGCTGCAAATCGGAGGAACAGGATGTGGGAAGGAAAACATCCAGTATACCATAGTTACTAATATATCCCTGGTATTACTAATAAATTGCTTTTGTACAGTCAATGCAAAAATAAAATGGAAAATCTTAGTGCTGTACCATAATTCACAGACATTTTCAAGGCACTTCTCCGGATTAAGCGAAATCAAGTTTAAGGAAATCCAGTTTGATTAACCAGGTTTTACTTTACATCTGATGATCCAGCTGTGCTTCCGTAACACAGTGCAGGTAGAGCTAAGGTCTTCTGGAGTCTTTTATGTAGCTAGACAAGGCTTCATAGTTGGGTATATGTATGTGAGTGCGTCTGGGTAGCTCAGTTGGTTAGGACAGCCTAATGATCTCAAGAAGACTAGCAAAAACCCAAACCATACCAACGTGGTATGCTTAAGCACATTGGGAAGTTCTTTGGATCCCAACAATATACTTTTGATTTTAATGCTTAATAAACTAGAAACCCTGATCTCTCAGTATATGTTAAGGTTGCCAGTCGATAAGGAGTTTTAATTTGTATGTTATAATTTGGTAAGTCACTGCTGTTAGGTATGTGCACATTTTTTAAATTGCAAATTACCCTAACTTGCATTTTTCATACTTTAGGGACACTTTTCTGTTCAAACCTATTAGCCTACATGAATGAAATTATTACTAGTTATTTCTCAGTCAAAGAAGTTAAATGATTCCTCAAATTACCAATCATAATTTATTAACATCTTATATGCTTGTAAAATTTGGCATGAATTCTCTGTTCATTATGTACTCCTTTTGGAGGAACAGATATTTTAAAATTTGAGAAGAAAATTTAGGCAAATTAGAAGTATATAAAAATGTACTAAAAATAATTGACATTTTTAGAAAATATTACACTGAATACTCCCACTACGCTGACAGTTTTGAAATTTTTAATGTTATATATGACAAGTTTTCAGCAGTTCCTTTTGGAATATAAAGGTCACACATGGATTCTATTTAGAAAAATTGCTGTACTCAGTGACATAGTTTCATTTCAATATGTTCAACAGTTGTTGACAAACTGAAAATCAAAGTGCACACAAAAATTGCAATCAGAAACTGCGTTACAACTACCCTCTATTCTTAAAAGACAAATCTCCTTGTCAATAGATTTATGTTTCATGTTGGACAAAATTCCTGCACTCCAGCCGGGTGATAAGACCCTGAGAGTCTCGTTAAACAAATAAGAAAACATTGTTTTAATAAAATGTCATTATCAATAATAAAATAACCATTTTGAGGTTAGGAAGAAGTGTTTGCTGAAACGTTCTTAAACATTGTAACTTACAATATATACAACTGTATTCAGCAGGATGTTTTATACGTAGGTGCGCGCATGTAATGGCTAATTTCTCATTCTGTGCCAGTACTCACTAATTGAGACAGCTGATACACAATTCCCATGAGAATTATATTCCATTTTGATGTTTCATAAAGTCAGGTTTCAATTATGCCCAGATAATCATGAAGAGCACCTGTTATTGTACATTATTTACCCATACCCTTAACCTAAAAATACTTGCATCGATTCAGTCTTTATCCTCTATAAATTTTGCATTTTTTTCCATTCGAGACAAAATAATCCGAGGGTTGTAAAAGAGATATCATTCTAGGATATGCAACCAATTACGTATTTTCTCAAGAAAATTAATAATAGTATCTTATATAATTTCATTTTGTATCTTATGCCTCATATAATCTTATAAAATTGTGAAGCTGTTGAATGAGTGTGTAAACCTGGGAACTGGATAACCCTATTCGCGGAGGACATTTATCTAGTGCTTAAAAAATGCATAACCTCACGTATTGTTCCCTGTGAGAAGAAGTATGCCATTGCTTTGGAGTCAGGATATGTTTAAAGCTATCAAAGGTAGGAACAATGTCTTGTGTTTAACGCCCCGTTTTACTACATACGGCACCGCAGGCGGTGACACTGATGATACATCAGATGAAGATGGAGCACGGTGGAATGAGATGGCCGGAGTAGCCGCAGATGCCGGAAAAAACGGCCCCAGACCCATGTTGTACACCACAAATCCCACTTTGTACCTATGTCCCCAAGCGGGGAAAGAAGAAGTGAGATGAGACTAGGGTTGCCAGATGCTACGTTTTTCCCGGAATCCTCCGTTTTTTCTCCCAAATTTTGTTCCTCCGTTTATTATTTACCCGCAGTACGCAATTCTCTGTTTTCATTTGCCTACGGCGAATTATTGAAATATATATAATGACTTAAATATTCCTATAAAGTTTAATATAATCTTTGGAAAATGGCGCTTTGTTTTGTTTCATTTCTCGAATGCTGGTAACAGAAGTGCCTTCTAAATCAAAGTAGTACATGTGTGTGCCGTCATGTAGCGTCGGAGCAGCACGTTTCTGCCAGCGATAATAACCGAATTTAATATCTCTCTGATTTTGTCTTTCAGTTGCTTTCAGTTCCACTTCCGTTACCGTTCTACTTTATGTTGTAAATCTGCTTAAGCGTGGTTGTTGGAAGCTAAGCCTAAATTGTTGATGATCGTGTACGACGATAATTGGAAAATATTTGAGAGAGAAGACGATCCATCAAAGACTCCTCCGCGGAAGCAATTGAAGGCAAAACATCATCAAACATATCTCAAGAAATGGGAAGATATATTTCCGTGGATAAAGCCGGCTCGGACGAGAATCTGGCATTTTGTACCACGTGCAGAAAACTTTCGGCATTTCACGTTATGGACAAAGTGTTTTGAGACAACATGAACCTTATAAGGGGCATCTAAACAAAGGAAAATGTAATACTAGAGTTCGAAATAAACTTTCGAATTATTTTGTTAATTTCAGCAATAAAAAATGTGACACTATCAGAGCGTGTGAACTTGGTTTAGAGTTTCATGCAGTGAAACACAATAAGGTAGACCTCCAGGTGACAGTGAACAATGAGAATACATCCTGTTCAGAATTTTATAATTCTGTAAAATGAGATGTGGGGTTATTAAAAAGTGCCAAGAATTCAGTGAAGTATAATTAAATGTAGCATGTCAGATTGAAGAACACCTGGAAGGTAAATAATGTGCATAATTTAATGTTTATGTATTCAGCATATGTTTCCAAATTTATATTTCTTAGTTTAAAAAAAATTAAAAAATGAGTCACTCCGTTTTTTTTTTCCATGGAAATCTGGCAACCCTAGAGGAGACAGAGGCGGCCGACCCAAGACGTCATGAAAGTGCAGAGGGCGGGGTCCGTACACTTATTTTTACCAGTTGGAAACTCTCCGCAGGCCGTACAACTAGCATCCCACCCACCGTGGTCCTGAAAAGGCTCACCTGGTTGCCCGGAGACCTCCAATATTGCATTCTTGGTTTGGTCTATACATTCTTAAATTCCACATATTTTATCACTCTCTCTTTTCCTATACTTGCTGTTTTTATAACCTCTTGGCTCCCCAGTTCCATTTCCTTCTTATATTCCACAAAAGTTCTTCTATGCTTCCTATCTATGACTGATCTAAACATTTTATTTCTTTTTGAAATGTTATTATATTTTACCCTCTGCCCTTTAATAAATATCTTCCCCACCCGAATGTGTATTCTATTCTCCGGATGTCCATGTGTAATAAATACATTGTCTCAGTCCTGCGCCGTGGCGTAGCAGGCTAAGGCAGTATGCCTTGGTCCCTGGCCACGGAAAGCGGCCCGGGATCGGTCCCACCCATATGGTGGGGATTTTAGATCCCATGTACAGGACCGATGTCTACTCAGCATCGTGAGAAAAGTGAGGAGCTTACGCTAGGTAAGCGGCCCTGGTCACGAAAACCAACAGTCCGGCTGGGGGATGCTGAACACATCTCCTCCCCGTATTGGTTGGATGATCGCCCACCTCTGCCGTGTGTAAGTGGGCGTCAGGCCGGCCGTCGGGATGGTAGGCTCAGGCCTACTTCGGGTTGTTACGCCATGGGTTACGTTATATTGTCTCTACCTCCAAATTTTCCATATCCATGGCACTGCTTCTCTTTCCCTTTCACTCGGGAGGTCCTGTATTGGTTTCTGAACGTAGCTCAATCTAACCATGTGTATTTCCGTGATTTTACCTTGATTGACAAGGCGAATGGTGGAATACCTCCTGGAAAGTTTGTTGGGCGCAGACAGGCAGTTGGCAGACAGACTTAGAACAGTTCCTTGTCCCCGCCAGAGGGTGGCCACACCGCCGGATCGAGCTTTACCCGGTTCCTGCAGGAGTTAGGATGGGTTGCCGCTGCCGGCCACCCAGCTGGGTGTTCAAGCCAGTGATTATTAGAAAACTGCACATATCTGCCGCTCATACGCTTTCTGCGGTTCCTTTAACTCATCCGTTTCTCCTGGGGTGTACACCTAAAAGGTACAATTGTGGGTTGAGGCATTAGGTGTACCCTCTGCCCCTAACTACCTCTAAATTTATTACAAATTGCAATGTACTTGTCCTTTTCTAACTCATGTTGTTTCATGTTTTATACAATAACATTTCACTACTGGCTGGTCTCTAGCTGTGTCTTTAGAGTGCTGTACGAAGTGCTACTGTTGGGGTGGAAATTTTTCCTTCGCCAAGTTTATTCCTTATCTTCCTCACAAAGTGTGCGTGTATTTGTGTACGTGTGTGTGAACTCATGTGCTTAATCCAAAGAAAAATTGCTGAAAAAAGAAAAAGGTCCGCCATGATACCACTCCAGATAGTGGTGGCACTATGAAAAAAAACGTAAATAAACACCTAACGCTTCAAAGTGAAATACAATGTGATCCATATAAACCTGAACCATTTCAATAGGCCATAATTTCCCTTTGAAAGCTCGTAGAATGTAGAAACTTGTCTTAATGATCTCAGTGACTGAGAGAATTGACAACATTTTCAATTGTTGACAGTTAACAGTCTCAAATATCTTAATTTTCTTTGATACGACCGTAGACACTGAAGTTTATATGGGTATCTTCAAGACATTTGTGAAGCAGCTGGATGGTATCGAATTGAGAGAAGGTGATTTCCAGCAAGATGGAGCAACGTGCCATACATCTAATGACCGCATGGAACTTGTGACGAGTATCTTTGATAATTGAATAATTTCCAAATGTCTGTACCCCTCCCCCAGATGCCCTGACCTAACTTCACCGGATTGTTTCTAATGAGGGTATCTAGAAATAGAGTGTACAAGAATAGACCTCGGACGATTGATGTTCTCAAGGAATCCATTCGAACCTAAATAAGTAACACTGGAGAGGATACTCTCTGTAAAACTTCAGAGAATATGGTGAGACGAGTACAAATATGTATAGATGCTGGTAGAGGACACTTCCAAAATTTTCTCTGAGATACGTATAAATGGCATAATATAATCTACCAGTTGTATATTATATACTCCCAAAGTTGCACATGTCTCCTATTATTGATTCAAAAGTTATGACCTAATGAAATGGTTTAGGTTAGTAAATATCGCACTATAGTAAGTAAAGTTTTTGTGCACCACCTTTTAGGAAAAATACTTAGTACAGTCATATAAGCGCAGTTCTGAATAACGTTCATCCTTTGGCGAGCATTGTAAATGTTCCAGTTTCTCTTTGCCTTACCGGAGTTTCACAAATTGAATCAATATGCTTTTTGTCTCTTTTTACGCATCGTCAGATAAAATCATAGGATATCTCGCTTACCAGACATCTGTAATTAAGGAATGTTATCTCCATACTTGTAAATATCATCCAGCAGATATTGCTTCCACGTGTAACTGTCAAGAGCACTGAATAACACTGATATTTGCTTTCCGTATCAAGGAAGGACTCACATCATGAAAAAAATTAGAACACATTTCCAATGTTACTTCTAGTTTTATATTTGAAATAGATTAAGGCGCACCTATTATCGAATGTGTACTACAACATTCCATTATTTACTTTAAAAATAAAAAAATCATAGGTAATATCTTGAGAGGTTTCAAGATTAAGTGTGTAAAAAATCGAGATGGCTTGTCTGATTAAGCTCGAAACCTCAAGAGGTATTTGTAAAGATTATTTCACAAATATACGTGTTACATTTAGCGTAAGTATAATAATAAAACACACGCTTTAAAATAAATAAAGAAACGATCTGCGTAAAGTAACAACTATACAAATTAAAATATGGAAATGATTTAAGATAAACTAAATTTTTACATTGCCAGAATAAAAAGATAAACAATGGAAAAGCATTATTTTTAAAGAAAGTAGTTAAGTATAACGATTCTATTTTCCTTTGAATTTCCATAAAAATATCGAATGATTATAATAATTTTTACCTGCAATATTTTATGCCTTATATCCATACCTATAAAATGATATAAGTAACGTGATTACGTTGTCTATTGTTTTTTCTACTTCTACTAACTTTGTTTTGAGAAGGAGAGAAAACACCATAACTTAAAGGAAAGTCCAAAATTACCGAATACTTTCAAACATGGAATGTGAAGTTGCAAGGAGGAAAAGAAAAAAGGAGCACCAGGAGTTACCTTAATATTGAAAATGTATCGTAATTTTCACCTCGGATTATTTTAATTTTCTGGAAAATCCTAGTGATCTTGAAATAAGTTGCCGTAAGCTTTTGCAGCCCTAGCTTATAGACTACAACACTATAGAACATGTTATGTCGTTTCCTGGATCCCTCCCTATATTATCAGATATTTATACTGATAATATTGAACCTAATTTCAAAACAAAAGGTTTTTTCGCACTCTAAGCTGTACTCATATCCCTCAACAAATATTAAACCTCAATTGTTGGGAACGGAAAACAGTCATTTTAATTCCAAAAATGCTTTGCCACCAACACTAAGTTCATTGTATTGAACTTTATTGTTTGTAACAAAAGCGAGCGAATGCTTTTTGAATTAAATATTCAGAATAACCTCAGAACTTCTGAATGTAGGCTGAATTGCTTGTCTTGTGTGAATCAATTATTTTTAGTACAACATGGTTACTTTCACTTAAGAGTGATTGATTGGAGCAGTTCCATGTTGTTAAACTCAGAAAAAACTGTGTTTATTGTGTAATAGCAGTACAAGTGCTCTCAATGGTATTATACATTCATACAAATTTTAATGTGAATTTCCTGTTAATTCGAATTACGAAAACAAAGATAAAGACTTAGCAATGCAGCAAAGCGTCTTTCCAGAGGCAGTTCAGGCAAATACTAACGTAACAATGCCGTTTAGGCGAGTCTGTTATTGGGATTTCATTACGGAGAGGATTCGATACGTACGCCACCATGCAGGGCCCATTGTTCCTGTGCCCCCAAGTGGGGGCACCCCCGGGAAGAAGGATGGGGCGAAGAAGACAGAGGGTGGCCGACCCAAGGAGCCAGAACTGTACAGAGGGCAGGGTCCCTACCCTTTACTTGGATAGAGACTTCCCCCAACAGGCCAGGACAGCGAACTCACTCTCCTATAGCGGAACGGCAACGAGCCCAGCAGCGAAGCCCTAATGGTCCCAGGCAGGCGATCCGAGCCGCAAAGGTCCCTGGCTGGCGGTCACGAAATGGTTCCAGCAGAGGAGCAGAGACCTGCAATCGACCTACCGGAGGAGGAAGTAGTTTTCCACAGAGCATATCATCCCGCCATGTATCGCCAAGACTCCCGCTGACACTTCTACCCTGAAAGAGACCACCAGATGAGAGATGATATGAAATGATGATGGAGATGAAATAGAGGGACAGGAAATTCGGTGGATGTAATCAACCTACCCAGCATTCGCCTAGCGATCTGGGAAGACCCCGAGAAATCAGTAGGTCAGACATGGGAATCGAACCCGGGCCTTCGGAATGCGGGCCAAGACGAAACTGCCTGACCATCCCGCTCGGTAAGTCTGTTATGGAAGAAACTATGTTTTATAGATATAAGTTTCTTGGCAGTTACGCCTCAAAATTAAATGCACTAAAACTCAAATCGTAAAGAAATGCCGCTATATATCAGCTATGATAGGTGTACCGAATGTTTTTCAAAAGAAACTGAATCTCCACGTATGAGCCACCGCGCCGTGGCTCAGTGGTTAGACTGCTTGGTTCTCACCAAGGCGACCCGGGTTCGATCCCAGGCGACCGCAAAGTGAGATTTCTGGTGGACAACACGGCGCTGGGGCGGGTTTTCGACGGGACCTCCGGTTTCCCCCGCCATCTCATTCCACCGGTGCTCCATCTTCATCTCATGTACCATCAGTGTCACCGCCTGCGGTGCCGTATGTAGTAAAAGCGGGCGTTAAACACTACACACACACACACACACACACACACACACACACACACACACACACACAGTCCACGTATGAGGCCACGCCGTGGCTCAGTGGTTAGACCGCTTGGCTCTCACCAAGGCGGCCCGGGTTCGATCCCAGGCGACCGCAAAGTGAGATTTGTGGTGTACAACACGGCGTTGGGGCGGGTTTTCTCCGGGACCTCCGGTTTCCCCCGCCATCTCATTCCACCGGTGCTCCATCTTCATCTCATGCATCATCAGTGTCACCGCCTGCGGTGCCGTATGTAGTAAAAGCGGGCGTTAAACACTACACATTACATTACATTATTCCACGTATGAAACGAAGTATCTTACCAACTCTCGAACTTTGAAATTAATTTTGTAATGAAATCCCAGTAACAGATTTTAGCGTCAATTGTAGCCAGTTTTTAACACTTGGTCAATTGAGTACGTCTACTGATAACCCATTCGTTTCGGTTGAGATTACTGCTCGGAAATTATAATAATGAAGAATTAGAAATGACATTTTAATCTTTAAGATAATATATATGTGACTTCATCTTTTTAAATTTCAAGTAAAATATGTATTCTGGTGGATATAAATACTCCATGATTGTTAGTATTACTTGGAAAACATATTTTTGTTTTGGCTTGACATATCTTTGCGAGGTCATGCTTTCATTTATGATCATAAAGAATAAATACCCATTCAGCTGAAAGACTCATATCTACTCCTATATGATACATTAAGAAAGGCGTTTTACACCATGTAAGAGCAAACCTCCTTTAAACAAAATTTATTTTAGGATTGTGTAGCTTTTGTGATATGTGCCACTTTCCAGATACCGTTTCCATTGGTTTCATATTCCAATATTTGTCACACGATTTTAATTGCTTCTGCCATTGTTTTGTTGTACAGCTGCCACTAACTTCTTTGATGATATCGAGGGCTTTGATTTGACAAATAACTGATGGTGTTATTTTTCGCTGAACTAGAGGGATTCTTAACATTTATTTTTGTATTAAATACACTCATATTTGCTGCCACATTCACACTCCCAAGCTCTGTGAAGATAGGGAATTATTCTGATTACAGAGACATTCTCAACTCCAGCCGGAAATCAAACCCGAAACCTCTAGCTTGAAAAGCCAGAATGCTATCCAAATGACCACAGATATACTTATAAATATTGCTGTTGCTTATTCTTGTGGCTGTCAGATAGCCTTAGTCTCACGTACTCTAACCTATAGCTAAATTCATAATGAAGCTCTTTATTCATATATACAGGCTGTCTAACCTAATGAAATGTGTAGTGTTTAACGCCTGCTTTTACTACATACGGCACTACAGGCGGTGACACTGATGATACATGAGATGAAGATGGAGCACCGGTTGAATGAGATGGCGGGGGAAACCGGGGGTCCCGGAGAGAACCCGCTCCAGCGCCGTTTTGTCCACCACAAATCTCACTTTGAGGTCGCCTGGGATCGAACCCGGGCCGCCTTGGTGAGAGCCAAGCGGTCTAACCACTGAGCCACGGCGCGGCCTCTAACTCTGCGACCTCAAATATATCAGAAATGAAACAAAATAATGAAAATTTCAATTGGCCAGGAATGTACATATGTCAGGGACTAAGAAAGTTTGTACAATCCATAAAGGTAAACAAATAACACTTCCAGCACCAAGTAGCGTATTTTTAAATTGAACATGTAGGTTTATTCTAGCAAAATAGACACTAGAGCTACAGTTTCCGATAACACACTTTCTTTCACATTTCTAAACCTCATACGTTCTGAAATACGTGGCAGTTAGAGGATGAGAATTGTAACAGGAATTTGCGTCTATTCGTCGTTAGTTTATCTTCGTCTTCATCAACCGTTCGGGTGCAATTTGGGACAGGATTTCTATGTTGGACGCACAATCCCTTCTCTTCTCGTGTGAGTTTTTGCGGCTATCTATTTCTTCTGGTCACCAGTTGTATCATATTATTGTAAATAAGAGTCATGAGACATATGTGTTTCAAGGCGTGGTTCGGAATAAAGTAGTCAAATTCTGTAGTTGGTTATATTTATACAGATTCAAGTTATAATTTAAAATGTTCCTGATCTAGTACCAGTATTCATTACACTCCACCATTACAACAAATCTCTCTCTCTCTCTCTCTCTCTCTCTCTCTCTCTCTCTCTCTCTCTCTCTCTCTCTCTCTCTCTCTCTCTCTCTCTCTCTCTCTCTCTCTCTCTCTCTCTCTCTCTCTTTAAAAGGAGATTATTGATTTATCTCTTACTATTCAAAACTTGTATCTTCTCCGCGTCATTTTTCCACCATGAAGCCAGATTATTGATTTATCGTAACTATAGTTACTTACTTCTTAATTTTGTGTTTAGCCGATCCAATGGCACGTCACCACATTACGTCATATTACATCATATAATTATTATTTCGGCCAATTACACAATTACATACATTTTTACATATTTAAATTCATAATTCCTCCGAACATAACCCAAAAATACTGTTACAGAATGGTGCCACTGTTTCTAACGTCATGCAACACATGTACAGTGTATTTTTATATCTTGACAGAGGGAGAGCGATGTGCAGTGGTATCTGGACGAGTCCACCTCAGAACGATTGCAACTAGAGGGGAGGGTGGGTCAGTTGCGTATCAGTTGCGAGCGAGTAAACACGTGCAGAGCTGCTCGATAATACTACAGCTTGTTTCAAAATGCGCGTGTCTCCTGGTTCCAAGAGAGCATTTAGAAATGATGCCTCCTAACAGCACATTAGGAAACAAAGTGATACATTTAAAAACACTAGAAGTAATAACCAATGTCTATAGATTTATAAAAAAACAACAATAATCTGGGTCTGCTTCAAAAATCTGGGAAAGAGCATCTGAGACAACAGTACAACTCACTTTAGGTGAGTTAAAGGAAAGAAAAGCCATTGGGGCTAGTACAACAACGTCCTTCTCTATGCCTAGTAAGCAACGATTATGAACATGCACAAAATCTAATTTGAATGTTTTAATTCAGATGTAGTTAGGCAAACTATTAATAATTTTTAAAGCACATAAAAACAAAGACCAACTCTGAAGAAAATGCTTATGATGCTTCAAAATTCTATTGACTTCCAAGGCAGTGTCTGAACATTAAGAAGAGTTCTTTCGAAGCTAGGATTTATATGGGGAAAATGACACTAAGCGTGACAGACAAATTTTAATCGACCATCGTACCATATGGGCAAAAAGACTTGAGTATTTGCGAAATATTCGGAGATATCGAAGTGAAGTTAATATAGTTTATATGGATGAAACTTATACCTATCCATGCAGCACATACTAGATCATATGCCTGGAGTGAAATTCGTTACAGGACTCTGCAGTGATGCTGAAAGGCCGACAGTTGGTTATCATACCTGCTGGAGAGAACAGGGTTTTGTTATAAAACACCTATGTAGTAATTTCAGATCCAACAAAAGCGTGGAGATTACTACCATAGTAGAATTACAACTTAGTTTATAAGAGCTGCAATACTGGCTTCCACAATGGGGTATGTTTTTAGACAACTTGTGCACCGCACTCTCCTCTCGTAATCTTACGCGTGTGACGCATTGTAGCGATAGGTGCACTACCCCCAACACAGTTACTACTCATCCCAACCACGCAGGATTCCTGTCAAGATAAAATAATACATCTGTACTTCTGTGCTCAGAGCAGGGGTTGCTTGCACTGACCTTTAGCCTGCTGTAGAGAAACCGATGTCAGCTCGGCACTTTCTAGCTTCAGTCTCCTGATTTGGTCTGCTGTCATACTGTAATTTAATTCATACACGTTTCGGATATTGCTTTCCATATTGACACATTAAGCCGTGTTTTCGTGTAGCATGCAACACTTTCTGTCATCTAGTCGATTAGCCATATTTTAGGTTCAAATTACCAGGGAACATTAAACGGACAGCAATATGCATCATTTCTGCAACACACTCCACCCATCCTCGTGGAGGATGTAGGATTGGAAACATGTCTATCAATGTGGTTCCAGCATGATGGACGTCCCGCACATAAACAAAACTTTCCAGAGGAGTTGTGGATGCGAAGTTTTCAAATAGGTGAATAAGATAGGGAGTTCCTGTGCAATGGCCAACTCAGTCCCTAGACTTGACGCCATTAAGTTCTTTCTCTAGGGTGCAGTGAAGGATAGAGTGTATTAAGATCCGCCGATAGTAGAGGACATGCAACATTGTATTACTGAGGCGTGTGCGGTAATATATGTAGAAACACTGCAAACCGTGCAACACTCTCTTGTTACCAGATTCCAAAAATGTATTGATACAATTGGAGGGCACTTCCAACATTTGTTGAAGTGGCACGGTTTCATCGAATAAGACGCTACTGGTGATTTGTGGGTGCATTTTCCATGCCGGATATAATGCTTAACAATGAAGCTTCTGAGGGCTATAGGCCGACAGTAAATGTATTTACAAAAGTGTGTTATCACTAATTTTAGCTCTAATTGTAAATTTGGTAGAATAAATTCATATGTTCCGCTTAAAAATGCGCAACTTGCTGTTGGAAGGTGAAACGGAAAAGTAAACTGAGGGTCAAGCTGAATCATAGTGCGACAGCACACGGACAGAAATCGCGTCCATTAAGGTTATTTGGCTGCTGTGGGCCAAACTGAACGGACGTGTAAACTAAAGAAATCGCGTTCAATTAAAGGTAGTTAGTAGCTGGGTGCCAATCCTATGAGTCGTGTTATAGACACGGGAGTACAACCACGCCAGAGGGACGCCTACCATTCAGAATTCGTCTAATTGACATGTATTTCGAGAGTAACTGAAATACAACTGATCGTCATTAGAGAATTAAACTGTGTTTCCTTTCAAGTACCCTAATGCTCTGAATCAACAACACGGCGCTGGGGCGGGTTTTCTCCGGGACCTCCGGTTTCCTCCGCCATCTCATTCCACCGGTGCTTCATCTTCATCTCATGTATCACCAGTGTCACCGCCTGCGGTGCCGTATGTAGTAGAAGCGGGCGTTAAACACTACACATTTCATTTCATTCCCTGAATCAAGACATCCTTGCTACAGATCGTATATCCGTGAATGTTAGGATAACTCCGACAGCGGCCGAGGACATCGATATTTTCAAATTAGCACTGGTGAGGCTGACGTCCAAAGGAGTCAAACCCCTGCAACATAATGGCACCGAACTAAGGGGCACCATCCTTGCAACAAAGAGTTATTTGTTTATCTTTATGGATTTTGCATACCTTCTAATTGTGTGAGCTCCTGTCATGTACATTCCTGGCCAATTGGAATGTTATTATTTTGTTTCATTTCGGAGATATTTGAAGTAGCAGAGTTAGGTGGGACACCCTGTATATAAAAATAATCACGGGTAGTACATGTAACCCTTGCATTTTCTTTTCTTTTTGCTTGTTGTTTTATTTAGCTCTTTAAGTTCCTCATATATATGTTTATAACTACGAGGTTCAAAATTTCTGCACCGGTGCTTCATTTTGTAATAAAATTTGGTCATAACTTAGGAAATGAGACCTGCTGCATCTAATTACTTGCAGCTTTGGGTTCACTATCCAGGAGATTGGAAGTTTATAGCTCATAAACAAAATTTTATTATCTAATACGCTTTACTGCTTCTCACTACCATTCCTTGTGCAGATAAATGCCATAATATTTCTAAGCTCCGGAATTGAAATTATTTATGAAGACGGTAGTGGAAGATTAATAAATTATAAGAATAGAAATGAGATGTTTAAGCAAATTATGCATAAACTCTACCGCTCACCTATCGGAGGTAGAAATTTACACTATTCCATTCCAAAAATTGATGTAGAGATTTCACCAGGATTCCAGGACTTAGGTATTCTGAAACCCAAAAATAATTATGGAAAAGAGTGTTCTAGGATGATAAATTGATCAACAAGTTTAAGTTTTCCAAATAGAAACTCTCTAATTAAATAAATGATACTTGGGCAAGACCTTCAGGAGCTGTATTGATAGCAAATAAATTTTTTAACACACAAAATTATTTTTAGTTTTTGTGATCTCAAATTGTTTTAACTTTATTTAAAACAGCATAGGCTAGAAATGTTTCCGTAAACAATAAACTTATATAATAATATCATAAGTCTGCTTAATTCTTACTGAATTGTAGAGTAACTTTGAAGCAATGGGAGTTAGAGTGAAAATTACTTATAACAATTGTGTATGCCTCAAACAAAGTTTCCATTTTTGTTTACTGGTTTGAGCCTTTTAGAGGGGAAGGTGGGGTTATGGAATATGGTGGTAAATGGAATCCATGCCTAGCAGCTGTGGTATTTGAGCGACGCCACTTGGATGTCCGTTAAACTACAATTAACAGTGCTAGAAGACGCTTGTATGAGAAGGAAGCAATTGTTATCAGTCTGAGATGAAGAAGAGAAGTTTTCGTGTTAAGCGTGTCCCAAAAACATTGTTTTTTTTTTTCTAATTTTCCCCGGAAGTGCTAAGTAAGTTATCTAGTGTGCTTCGACTGAATAACATGCAGTGTACCTTTATAGATTAGATGCAACGTATTATGTCAAACTCAAAATCTATATGAAAGCATAATTTCAAATATGGCGATGGTGGAAGTATGGAATACCGAATATGGATAAATGAATTTGCCAACAACAGTTCTACTTTTCAGCAAGACCATTCACGAGAAGTCAACGGAATCAAAGAACCTACTTCAGGGCAAAATGAGGCAGTTTCAACCTTCCATCTCTCTCCTGTGCCAGTAAACAAGATGGCTACTTCTAGAAGAGGTGGAAAATCCAGATCAGCAGCTGTGATAACAGCCTCTCCTCATATATAGTACTTAAAGCCATCGCTAGAAAATCATTCTTTGACATCAGCAGGGAAGTCAGAAACGAAACCAAAACCATAAAGGAATAAGTCCATTAAAAGAAAGAAAAGTAACCGACCAAAATCCAAAAGAAACATGGCAACGGACGAATTTTCATCATCTGATAGCGAGGAAGTTGTTTTATTCCAGATGATGACACTGACTTGGAGAAAACTAGGCACCAACCTGATTATGGAGACAAAATTTTCCAAAGGTAGCAGTGATGAAACCTGGATTAAATGTAAGATATGTAATATGTTGCCATATGTAGAATGTGTAGGTGTCTATAAAGAAGATCATGTATGTGATTTCTGCAATTGAAATCACTTTATCTTTAGAGATACAGGTGTTCCATATTACCACCCTATTTTCAGTGGACCAAGAAATTGCATCTTTTCATAAGATGCCCTTTTTTTCTGTGGAATTAGCAATATAAATAATTCCAGTGTTGTCGGCAGATGTAAAACTAAACAAAGCATCAATCTTCATTAATAGATGTGTAAGCATTTGAAGCTAATTTTTCATATAATTCGAGAAATTCGTTAAATGTTCCATATATGGAGATGTAATGCAAACCTGGCCCTCTGAAATTGATAAAAAGGTTAAATCAAGTTGGCTTTGTTTGTGACGCAACAGATTGCCTAGAAATTCAAACTTTGACGCCAAGCCAATCAAATTCAAGTATTGGTCCCTTAGCAACAAGACATGGTAGAATGAACCAATCCGAGTTCAGAAAAAAATTTAATTTGATCTGATTTTCACTTGAGAAAATCCTGAAGGTACTCTTGATATGGCTATCGTCTCGGACAGAGACGCGTCGAAAAAGAACATACTTTAATTGTGAATGGCACGCTGTTGCGTTCACTACGTCTTTGAAAGCAGGAAATATGTTTATAAATCTTGTTTTAGAACATCGGCTGTGTAAAAATACATGAAGAAAATAAATTCTCAAAAAGTGAAGCAGTGTTTTAAAATCAATTTTGTTGCCAACATCCACCATTCCGTTGCTGGCACGGTACCACTGCCTGAGATTACAGAATTCATCGCTCATCGACAGAGCTGCCGGCAAATTATCCAGACTACATCATCGCAGTAACAAGGAAGCTGAAAAGATCTTCGACTCTTCATCCCGAGGAAGGTAAGTCGCCTCACCGAGGGATTGAAATAAGAGAACGTATTACACATTATAACCCAAAAAACTAAACATTTGTCAATTAAAAATGGTACTCCATATTCCGCCTTCTCCTCTACTGCATATGTCCATCTGTAGCTCGCATTAGCGAGGTCGCTATCTTTAATGTAAAAGATCTGGACTGCTCTTTTCATGGTTAGTATCGAATTGAATGTTTAATATTAATTTTCTATCTTATGTATGATAATAGATGGTATAACCGAATACTCTGACATCTATCCACACAGAAGGAAAGTATGTGGACTGGCGACAGTCTAATGTCATCTACCCGGAATGTTTAGGAGTAGAGATGCATCTGCCTAGCACTATAGTCATTGTGGATATGCGACGAAGCAAGGTGATATGGTTTACGGATAAGACTAGAACATTAGCTTTCCGAAGCACTAATTCACATGGTATTTTCTTACTGAGTATACAAAATGCAATAAGAACATAAAGATATGTTAATCTACATTTCAATTTTGCACCATTTCAGGGCGTACATTTTCCAATGCTAGATCCATCCTTTATTTTCCCCAAATTAATAAATATCTAAAACTTCTAGGATGGCGAATACTTAACAGTTTGTTATAGCTTTAGAACTTTTCATCTTCCTCATATGCAGCTACACTTTGTACTGAAAATAGCTGGAAAAATATCAATTATTACCGGAGATCTAGAGTTAATTAAAATACCTGATCACTGGATGCTAATGTATAAAAATCTGTAGTTGTAGTCTCATGACCTCTGCCCATTTTTGTTTATTCATTCTACAGAATATATGAGTTAAACCTTTACAGGCATAGTTTTATAGCCACTTATTTCATGGTATTTTATACAATATGAATTCTTAAGAACCCAAACTCTAATTTAAGACTATCAAGAAGTATTATAGAAGTATCCTTTTATGAATAATTTTTGGATGTGGAAAATTGAACGGTTGTAATATAAAATATTTGTTAAGAGTATTGTCACCGTATGGCATTGTTGGGCTGCTGACAACCAGAGCTGAGTGCTTGCCAA